>KN473474.1:3635-26632 GCA_000787095.1 Periophthalmodon schlosseri
CCCTCTATTCTCAACTTCTTCCCCTCTCTATCTCTGTGTCTTTTCTCTCTCCCTCTTTTTTCCTTATAGGTTTCTTGTGGAGTTTAATATCTGTGGTCTTTGGCACACGGAGCACTTTGCTGAAGGTGAGTTCTTCCTTAAACGTTCTTCCATTTCAATACTAAGGAATAGACTCGATACTCGATACTGGTCCCGATTCCACGCTGATAATAAAAACCCTCTTTCTTTAGACAATATACTGTCATTTTGCACATTAAATGGTAGTACTTTCTTGGTAGTTTCCTATGTGGCCTTATATCTGTTGGCTGATCCTTGTGTTCCTGTTGTAGCTTCGGTTCCTAAGAAAAAAGGAGAGATTCTTCAGCCGTGTGAGACCGAGTACCCGAGCTTTGTCTACGAGCCGTCGGTCAAAGAGACCAACAGCATCATCAAGTGTGGACGCTGCCAGAAGTGAGCGCCCCCTACAGTTTATACATCCATGCACACTCATTTCACAGCAGCTTCTGAGGAGGTTTGAGGAGGTTATTTTGTCCATAAATCAAGATATGAACATTTACAACAGACAATCAGGTGCCTTCTTTCCCCGAGGTCGCTCCTGCTGTCTTTAAAAATAGTATCACACACATAAGAGTTTATATTGGCCCGTGCCGCCCCCTGTGCAGGCTGGCGCCCCCTCTGAGTGGAGTCGTGCAGCTGCGCTCTGCAAACTGAGAGAGGTATACATGTTTATTCTAAGAGGGGAAATCAGCACACAGGGAGAGAGAGGGCTTCAGGATGAGATGGAGGGAGGAGAGAGAGATGGAAACAGACAGAGAGATGGAAACAGATAAAGAGATGGAAACATAAAGAGATGGAAACAGATAGGGAGTATCTGTAAAGGACGTGGTGCTGTTTAAAGGGCCCATATTACACTGTTTTCTGATTTATGTTATAATATTGCTTCCTCATGACAAACATACCTGGAGTTGTGTTTTTAAACCTTTTACAGCTTAAATCTTATCATACAGCCAAAAAAAAAAAAACAAAAGAAAATATTCCCAGTAGAGCAAAGAAAATGTAAACACAAAAATAAATATTGACCCCAAAAACATATGGTTCTATGTTTCATTAACTGAACGATAAGTCGACATAGTGATAATCATGACAGGCCTACTTCTTCCTTACACAGTTGTTTTTGTGAACGTACCCTGTGTTATGCTGCCATCTAGTGAAGGTTTAACGTAAAACATGGAATCGCAGTTACCAAAAGTTTGGACATGCTCTCTCATTCAATGTTTTTTTTTTCTTAATTTTTACTATAGTAAGGTAGAAATGGTTTGAGAGGGGAGTTAAAGAGGCTGTTTTTGTTTGGAAAGACAGTCCATCTTTGTACAGGAATGAGACCCTCAGACATCATCTATCTCCTGTTTATAACTCCATCCTCAGACCCAAATCTAAACAAGGAAAACAATAGTGCTAGCCAGTGTGCTAATAGCCAGTGTGCTAATAGCCAGTGTGCTAATAGGAGTGAGAGCACCCATTCGGGGCCTGAATGATTATGCCAAATATGACTCAGGCACAGTTCACATTTAGACCTAGCCAACAAACAGAAACTGTAAACAAACAGGTGTGTTAGCTTCAGTGTAGTTAGCTCCTCCCTTCAGACAGATATAAGGCAGTGTCCAGCAGTAATCTGACCAGAACTGAAGAAGCCTTTGGCCAAACGTCTTCACTCTTTGTCCAGTGCCAGATTTGAATTTTTCTGACCTGGACAACTAAGGAATTACACAGACATCTTTATTTGTACTACTTTCTACCTTCTATTTACACTCAGAAGACATCAAATATATGAAGAAAGATATATGGAATTATGTAGTAAAGAAAAAGTTTCATATTTTTTTCGACAAAGCAAAGGGTGGAGATTTTGATAATTTGATTATAAAACAATATATAACATTTAGTAGTTATTTTTTTAACTTTATTTCTTTACTACATAACTCCATATATCTTACTTCATATATCTGATGTCTTCTGTGTGTATATAAAATGTAGAAAGTAGTAAAACTAAAGAAAAAAACATGAATGAGAGGATGTGTCCAAACTTTTGACTGGTAGTGTTTGCATTTATCCCACTAACTGCATTGTGTTTGCTTCCCCCTGCAGGATGTTCGTGGTACAGCAGGTCCCCGACACTAACCTGCTGATGCTGGTGGTTCAGGCCGACTGCGACTGCTCCAGACAGTACTCCCCCATCACGCTCAGCCCTCAGGAAGTCAAATATATCCTTAACACGTAACATTAACTAAAGAGCCCCCTAAATACATGGACACTTATTAGTTTTATTGACGCAAGCAAAGCAAATTATTGACGTACCTCTCTAAAAATGTGCTTAAAGAGTAAAATGTAAAAGTATTTCGCACATATTTTGAGTTCTAATAAAGCTTCAAATATAGTGACTTTAATAAAGATTTGAGCTGAGTTTTGTTGAACAGAGCCGCTTCCGTCTCCCCTTCAGTCCTGTCACTGTGTGTTTTTGATTCTTAATGCCGTTGCACATAACTCATCATCTAAATGTGACAGAATGAGATCTCAGAAGATTCGCCGGCGCCCGGAGTCGTGCCACGCCTACCACCCTCAGGTTTGACTCTTACAGCACACACACAGAGAGGATAAATAGGTTTTTAGAGTGAAGAGGCTTGACAAACCTCTTCACTCTAAAAACTGCTTTGAAACTACTTTAAACGACTGACACAATAACAATAATGCAAGATAATCAGATTTTTTTATACGATTTTAAATAGACTGTGTCATTAAAAGACCTGAGCTGCATCTGATAAACAACAGAATGAACCAATAATTAACCACAGGAGTTACTTTTTCAGCCCTCTACAGCTCAAATCTCATTGTATTTCAACAAAAATACCTCAAATCTCCCTACTTTTACAAAGAAACTGTACATATGATGCATTTTGAGCCCCAAAACATATAGCTCCATGTTTGATATACTGAACTGAAGTTGATATAGTGATTCTAGGGACAGGCCTAGTGATCACTGTTATGTATATGTTCTGTTTTGTGTAAAGTTAGTTTGTAAAGTGTGCAGTCAACCTCCTGTTTTGACCTTGTTTAGATCTGGTAGTACTCAAAAGGCCAAATATTTACTTAGTAGTAGTAGTAATAGTACTTGGTGTGAGTCTGCTTTAGGTTTTATGTGGCAGAACAAAGCCCAAATCATTCAAAACTTTTTTTTTTTATAATTGATTGGAGCAGTAATTTGAAATCATAAAAATTGGGTTGACTGATTATAAACAGGAAACAGTTTATTTCCACTAATGTGTCTTTGTCTGACCCTCCTGATGTATTAAAGTTCCTATTTATGCTTTTGTCTATGAAACTCATTTAGACCATAGACAGTATAATGAAGTGGACTAAGTGAGTGTGACGTCACCCACAGCGTTTGGCTCCAGTCAAATGAAGCTCATCGAGGCTAGAGCAGTTATAGGGGCCAATTTGGAGCCGAGCTACATATTTGGAATTCTGACCATGAGTATCATATCAACCAAAGAGCCAATTTGGAGCAAAGCTGTTGAAGGTAACGCCCCTTCCCGCTCGCAGCGCTGGTTTAGCAGGGAGCAGGTGCTTAGCAAGACTGTCAATCAAACCTGTTGCTAACGCTAGCGGGAGTGACTACGGGGAAAGAAGGCTCCTGATTTGTCTGTTATTAATGTTCAGATCTTGATTTACAGACACAATAGTGAAATAAAAACCCCAGGATCATGTAGCGTGGGTTAATACAAACATTTTAAGACCAAAATGACAGCAGCAGTTACAGAGAGAGGGGCCACAGTTTTTCAGTAGAAAGTGAATTGGAGCCAAAGGCCACAGTTTTCAGTAGAAAGTGAATTGGAGCCAAAGTCGATGGAGCCAGAAGTGCGCCCATGATCACTTCCTGTTTGCTAGTATAGTCCATTTACATATACAGTCTATGGTCCCATTGTGTTAATTAATAGATAAATTGTACTTTCCCTTTAAAAACGAGCCATCATCACCATTTCAACATTAAACTTGTATTTTTGTTTCGTTCCCACAGGAGAACGCAAACGACTGTGGAGGAGCCTCGGCCGTGTCTCCGTCTGCTTTGCTCTTTCTGTTTAGTGTTGTCACATCAGCCCTCGCCTCCTGATGATCGATCGTGTCACATTTCTGCAGACTTTTACAAAAACCCTGTTCAAGGACCCTGCATGCGGTTTGAAAGGGCAGCGTCAAAATCACACAGCTCCTCAGAGACTTTTTGCAGCCGGTGATCAGGTCTACTGGGGTTTTTATTTAAACGCACAGTTGCCAAAATGGGGGATCACAGTTTGAACAATGCTAAGCTACACAAGATGAAGAAGTTATGAAGCCATCCAGCCATTTTCTTCCTCTTCTCCGGGGCTGGGTCGTGGGGGCAGCAGACTAAGCAGGGACTCCCACACTTCCTACACCCCAGACACTTCCTCCTGCTCCTCCGGTGAGACCCCAAGGCGTTCCCAGGCCAGCTGAGAGACACAGTCCCTCCAGTGTGTCCTGGGTCTTCCCCGGGGCCTCCTCCTCCTTTAAAATGTAGACGGACCCATTCCTCTGAACTCACCGCTGCAAATGCAAAAAAGGGAAAGATCTCAAGGCTTGCAAATAAAATACAGTATTATGGAGCTGAAATAAGTTAAAAATGCACGTTTTTGTGTGAGTGGGGCGACATTCTGTTGTCATGGTGTCGGTAAACAAATGTTTTTAAATGATTTCTGTTATGTCAACTTTTTATATATTTTTTCATGTATGATTTTTGCCTGTGTATTTTGTGTTTTATATTTTCCTACTGTGTGTGATCATGTACAAGACAGAAGGGAGCAGGGAAACGCAATATCAACTTATAAAATGAACATTTTAAGACAAAAATGACGAGTCTGACAGCAGCAGTTACAGAGAGAGGGTTTTTCACAGTTTTTCAATAGAAAGTGAATTGGAGCCAGAGTCAATGGAGCCGGAACCGCGCCCATGATCGCTTCCTATTTAGAACGCGGTGGCTAGCAGGTTAGCTACGTCCATTTATATATACAGTCTATGGTTGAGACGCAACAGAGGGAGAGGGGACCAGACTGATGTCAATCTTTATCATTAATAGAGATCAGTCTGGATTTGTCACTTTATACTTTTATTTGGAAGCAAACAATACAAGTTGGTTTCATTTTTATTTTGAGGTAGCTTCTATTTTAAACATACATTTTCATATTATTGATAATTCGATATAATGTCCACACCTAAAGTTGTTATGCAAACTTTGATGTCTTTGTATTTTGTTTATAATCAGGGACTTTTTCAGTCTTCACCTGTATTGTATTGTCATTGGCTCCTCATGTTTATTTAAAATCATTGGTTTGTTTTGAATAAAAAGCCTTTACTGACATGAAGGGATTGCATTTTAGCCTATTACGTTTGTGAGCAGTGGAGTCGACCGAGGGATGGGAGGAGGTTGGGGGGACCTTCATCCTATTAATTTATAGTAGAGGGGGGCCCATGTGAGGTTTCTTGCCCCGGGCCCCCAAATTTCTGTCGACGGGCCTGTTTGTGTGGTTGTTTATTACATTATGGTGTCAGATGCTATTTCTCTGACTTTCTGAGGGTCACAAAATGCAATCCTGCATAAATGTGAAATATTTTATCATAAAAAATTAGCTTTCAAAATGTTAACTGGTGAGTATTCAAACATAAACCAGCCTTGAGCAGAGATGAAAAGTGGCCTGTTCAAAATATCGGCTTAAATTGGTGAAATAACTAGGTTTATTGAGTTATTAATGGGTGACAGTAGTTCAGTTGGTAGAGTGAGTGTCCACTGACCCACAGGTTGGCGGTGCGATTCTAGCTCTCACAGATGAATGCTGTCGTTGTGTCACACTTAACCCACCTCGCCCCAGTGTCTGTTTACACTGGTGTATGAATGTGTGTGTGAATGGGTGACTGGTTCCAAGGAGCTTTGAGCCTTGAAGGTGGAAAAGCGCTGTATAAAAATGTGAATTTATTCCAGTATCCGCTTTAATAGGAGGAGTTT
Source organism: Periophthalmodon schlosseri (assembly GCA_000787095.1). NCBI lineage: Eukaryota > Metazoa > Chordata > Actinopteri > Gobiiformes > Gobiidae > Periophthalmodon > Periophthalmodon schlosseri. The sequence continues at coordinate 9,700 of KN473474.1, forward strand.
ACAGACGCCATTTTTATTGTAGCGGCAGGAGACATTTTGGTAATAATTGACTAAATTAAACCTAAAATTAAACCTGAAAGATAAAAACAAATGTGAGTTGGTGCAGTTTATTTTCACCTGAAATGATTCAAATCTGACTCGCATTAAAATGCATATGACAGGTTAGACTACTCATTTCAGTAAAACATAGTTGACATCATTAAATTGAAAGATTTCTACTCATTTTACTTCCTGGTTGGACACGAGCAGCAGATGTGACATACACAGAGGTAATTCCATAACTTTTACCTAGCAACCATAATGTAAACAAGGGTCAAGACCAGTCTAAATTACACAATAGTTAAATTGTCCCTGGCAGTGATGGAAGGTAATAAGTAGTAAAGTAAAGATACCTACAAATTCTACTTAAGTACATTTTACAGTGAGTACTTTTTACTTCACTACATTTGAGAGCAGTATCTGTACTTTCTACTCCACTACATTTTTGAACAGGACTGAAAAGTAAAAAGTACTATTCATATGATTTGAGGGGTTATTTTTACCATGTTCATGGTAACATCCTGACTAAAGTTTTCAAGTTCAAGCTTCGACTTTGAGCAAACAAAAATAAATACACAAAATTCATAAGAAAAACTAAGATTTTGATTTATATTGTTGCTGTGACCAAAATATGTCTAATTTTTAATCAGTATCACTACATTTACACAAATAAACAACACTTGTGTGAAATACTTTTACTTTTGACTTCTAAAGTACTTTTTCTTTTGGTGAGTAACATATAGGCTAGTCCAGTCTATGGTGGTGACCAATGAGGTGTTATATTTCTCAAGACTCAAGATTTGGATCCAGTCACTGTATAAATATATAGACTTATATGGAAGAAGGGAAGTACTCAATTGTTACTTAAGTAAAAGTACAGATAACAAAGCAAAAAATAGTGAAAGTATCACATGAAAAAATCTACTTTACAAATGTACTTAAGGACTAAAAAGTAAAAGTATTTTGCGCAAGTTTAGAGTCTTATAAAGCTTCAAGTGTAGTGATTTTGATAAAGATTTTAGCTGAATTTTGTTCAACAGAAACAATTGAATCAATCCTTTTTTTTCTGTTGTTATTTGTATATTTTTGTTTTGCTCAAATTATGAACGTGTTAAACGTAAACCCTCAGCCTTTTCAGCAGATCTCAGACAATAATAAAAAAATATGTTAACTTTTCAGTCCTGTTAAAAAATATAGTGGAGTAGAAAGTACAGATACTGCTCTCGAATGTAGTGAAGTAAAAGTAAAAAGTATACACTGTAAAATGTACTTAAGTAAAGTACAGATACCCCAAATTTATACTTAGCTACAGTACTTTACTACTTTTACTTCGTCACGTTCATGGGTCTATGGGTCCAGTTCGTCCACGTCTGAATAACTGGCCCTGGTCTTGTTCTGCCTGTTGCGCGCTGGCTGCATGTTATATAGTATCCGCTGGGAGCGCTCTTGTGGCTCTGTGCGCCATTGTTTGCGGCTCTGTGTCGCTCTGCGTAGCGGGCGGAAAGAGAGCGGAGGAAAATGGCGGACGGTGTGGATCACATCGACATCTACGCCGATGTAGAGGAGGAATTTAACCAGGTAAACACGATCTGTTTTGGCCTAGCTTCGACCTGCGCATCTTCTGTCATTGTGCGCAGTTGTTTTTTGTGTTTTGTGTTGCGAAATGGCGCTGTCCCCGTGTCCGTCTGCGTACAGGCCCGTATCACCACGCTGCAAGCTTTAGCACGATTAGCTCAGTCTGTTTAATGTGCTTTAATGTTGAGCTGTCGCTGTTAAAACCAGCGCACGGGCCAAAACGCGAGTATTTCTCATGTGTGTCCCGTTTACGTTTCCTGCTCGTACCAAAGCAAAGTGCGCGGCCGGTGCGCGCTGCGTCACGGCCTGTTATGGCGCGACACTGGATTGTTAGCAACGCTATTAGCTTGATGCGCTCGTGCCTGGTTGAATGAGCAAATCTGCATTAAAACTAAAGTTTGCATTGGTTTTGTGCAGTGGAACTCGGTTAACAAACTAGACTCATGCGTCCTCGTGCTGTGGGAGTGCGTGGTCTCATAAGCCGCTCCGTTTTGCATTTGGCCACTTGTTTTGTGCTCCTCAGTTCCGCCCCCTGCTCCGTACAGCACATCAGGCTTAAAGGTCCTGTATTAAATTGTTTGATCTATGTTATAATGTTGTTTCCTCATCTCAAACAGACCTGGAGTTGTGTTTTGTTTCATTCACACATGTTTAACACACAAACCCTGCATATTTGAGCTTCTTTTCTCAAACTGAAAACACTCTGTTCTACCCTGTTTTACCACATGACATATGTGGTAAAACAGGAAGTGCCCCACTGTGTTTTTAAACTCCATACACCGTCACTAGAATCATTTGGATGATTCCAGCCCCTGGAATTGCTACTCTCTACTGAACTAAAGGTAAAAGGAGCTGTTAACTTGAAAACTATCACTTCATGACATCACAAGGTGGGACAGAGCATTTTGAGCTTTGGAGATGTAGACAGACTAATAATAAAGTGTTACTCAAACATGTGTGAATGAAACAAAACACAACTCCAGGTATGTTTTTGAGGAGGGAACAGCATTAGAACATGACTTAAAGCTATAAGAGTCAGTTTTGAGTAATATAGGACCTTTTAAGTATAAAAAGTAAAATAATACTGCTGTAAGTTATTTGTTATTTTGAGTAGAATTTTATGGCTTTTTTCACATTAACCACAGCAATATTCACTTCATTCTCAGTGTGTTTACCTCTGCAGTCGTGCATCCCTTCCTGCTGTGGACTAGTGTTTTTCAGAACTAAATGCTCACAAACAGCCTGTTGGTGGCAGTGTTTTGGAACTTACTTTGAATGGATGAATTCTTAAATAGTTCTGCATTTTTAACCAAAGTGTCTCGTGTTCGACAGGAGGCTGAATACCCAGTGCACGAGCAGATTGACTTGTACGATGATGTCATTTCCCCATCGGCCAATAATGGAGATGCCCCAGAAGACCGTGATTACCTGGACTCAGCACCAGGGGTCACTGAGGGAGGGAAAAGTGCCCCAGCCAATGCAGCGTACAACTACTCCGGCAAAAGAATCGCTCTGTACATTGGAAACCTCACATGGGTATGAAACTTCTCTATTTATGTAAAAGAAAAAGTTATTTTAGGAAAACCATGTTAACATGTGCGTTAATGTGCAGTGGACCACAGACGAAGACCTCACTGAAGCCATCCGGTCAATCGGCATCACAGATGTGCTGGAAATAAAGTTTTTTGAAAACAGAGCAAATGGCCAGTCCAAAGGGTGAGCATCAGACTGGTTCAGGTTTTTAATATAAAGAAGTATTCTTTGGTTGTGTTTAATATATTGTATTGTTTTTAGGTTTGCACTGGTTTGTGTGGGGTCTGAGAGCTCCTCACGGAAGTTGATGGACTTACTGGCAAAGCGTGAGCTTCATGGTCAGAATCCGATCGTGACGCCGTGTAATAAACAGTCTCTGAGTCAGTTTGAGATGCAGTCTCGTAAAAGTAAGTAGAAAAGTGTTATATTTGAACGTCCGTGTGATGTGTCTCCCTGTGTTCACGTTGGCTATATGTAAAATGTTTTATATGAATCTCTGGCTCAGGCACTTCTTCAGGACAAATGTCTGGAGAAGGTAAGGCTGGCCCTCCCGGTGGCTCTCGCGGTGGAGGATTCCCGATGGGCGGGAGAGGAGGGAGGGGCAGGTACCCCGGACCCCCTGGACCTGGGGACCGCTTCCCCGGCCCTCCTGGCCCCGGAGGACCGCCACCACATTTCCCAGGTACAGAATTATGCAGATACAAAATGTACACAATCTACCAGTGCTTCTTATCCATGTATAATTCTTCTTTCAGGTGGAATGCAGGGTCCCCCACGGCCTCCTCCAGGGCCCCCTGTTCACCCCGGCCCTCCTGGCCCCCCTCCTCCAGGCCAAGGTCTCCCCCCTCCCCTGGCCGGACCCCCGGGCCGAGGGGACAGGCCTCCTCCCCCAGTGCTGTTCCCTGGTCAGTTTGGTCAGCCTCCTCTGGGGCCACTGCCCCCAGGTCCTCCTCCTCCAGGATACGGCCCTCCGCCCGGGCCCCCTCCTCCGCAGCAGGGACCCCCACCTCCAGGCCCGTTTCCTCCGCGTCCTCCCGGTCCCATCGGCCCTCCCATGGCTTTAGGCCCGCCTCCGCACATGCCCGGACCCCCTCCAGGAGGGCCGCCACCCGCTCCACACGTAAACCCGGCCTTCTTCCCCCCGCCCGGCAACAGCATGCCCCCCAACGACAGAGGCCCCCCAGGACCCAACGACCCCTACGGGCGCCCGCCGCCCTATGAGCGGGACTTTGGACATGGAGGACGGTGAGGCTGGACTGTTGTGTGTATTAATACTGTGCAGCTGATGTCAGTAACATTCCCTGGGGGTGTGATGCTAACTGTAGACACTGCCCTGTCTGAGGCTTTGTTAGACTTTATTCTGAGCTTTATTTTACCAGTCTGACCAGAACGAGCTGGTTTAGTTGCAACTACAACAGGTGAGCCGATTTGTGCTGTTAAACAGTCCCTCTCAAATAACGTTACAGTCACAAGCTAGTTAGCCTAGCTAGCTCACCTTTTTGTTGAAAATCAAACCATGAGTGCTCGTATTCATCACAGGCTACTAAAAATGTGCTGATTAAATCCATTTTGTATTTTTTCTTGAGTTTAAAAAAAACAAAAAGCTTTTTTGACAGTGTTTGCTAATGTGTGCATTTTGTGCTCTCTTTAGGGACATGGACTCCTCTCGAGCTCCTCTGAGCGAGGCAGAGTTTGAGGAGATCATGAACAGAAACAGAGCCATCTCCTCTAGCGCCATCTCTAGGGCTGTGTCCGACGCCAGCGCAGGTAAAGACTGTTTTATATAATGTCACCGATCCTTTAAAGGCCTCAGCACTAATGATGTGTGTGAATGCAGCGGACTATGGAAGTGCTATCGAGACCCTGGTCACCGCCATCTCTCTGATAAAACAGTCCAAGGTGTCTGCAGACGATCGGTGTAAAGTGCTCATCAGCTCCCTGCAGGACTGTCTCCACGGCATCGAGTCCAAGAGCTACGGATCCGCCAGGTAAACCCGCTCCTTCACACCCCCGTGCCCCACACTCTCCACACTGTAGTTTAACTGGGCTGTCTGTGCCGCCAGAAGAGAGCGATCAAGAGAACGCGATCACAGCCGGTCGAGAGAGAAGAGCCGACGGCACAAGTCTCGGAGCCGTGAGCGTGATCGACACGAGGACTACTACAGGGAGAGGAGCCGCGAACGGGACCGACACCGCGAGAGAGACCGTGACAGAGACAGAGAGAGGGAGAGGGAGTACCGGCATCGCTAACAGGTCAGTACATGTGTGTTCATACTGTGTGTTTGAAGGGCGTCTGTTCAGAGGAGAGTGGGACTAATTCAGGAGGATCTGACGAGGTCAAGACTGCAGGTGAGTATGAGGTAAGTCTCATTATGACAGTAATTCATGTACTTTTGTGTTTTCTCATTATATTTTCTATTTTATTTGTGTACCTAATACTATAAGGAATTGCTATTGTCACCGAGTGCAATTTATGGTACATGGTGAAGACACAGATCTGACCTGTGTGTGTTACTCATCTTGTAAATTTGTATTGTATTTATATTGAAATGCCCAAATGAATTTAAACTAAATGTGAGATTCTGAGAACGAGTTGATTAACATAACCTTAAATGTAACTTGAGTTTGTTGGGTTGAGTTAAAAACAAAACAGTATTTTTTAAATTTAAATGTGCTATTGTTGATTCATTGTTTTGGCACTAAAACGCTGCACATCATTTTAAAAACGTGATTGGCTCTGGTCATTTAAAACATGTGACTGCCTCTGGTCATATAAAAAATGTGATTGGCTCTGGTCATATAAAACATGTGACTGCCTCTGGTCATATAAAAAAATGTGATTGGCTCTGTCATTTAAAACATGTGACTGCCTCTGGTCATTTAAAACATGTGATTGGCTCTGGTCTTTTAAAACATGCTTCTGGTCGTACTGTGAGTGTTCTGTGCATTATGTCTTTGAGGTTATTGAATATTTGTTTGTTAAAAAATATTTGGACATTTAAATATTTAAATGTACAATGCCATTGCACTTGTAAACACTTTAGTTTGGCTCCAAACTGAGTAAGGTAGTGATTAAACTTGTAAATGTTGTGTATTGTCACTGAAGTGGTAAAGCAGAACTTTTGAACGATTCAGTGGGTGGTTTTGAAGCTGTCTTTATGACAGACTTGTGCATGTCTCTAAAAGATAAAGTGGGATTTGTGATTTTAATATGTAATGAGCTCAGAGCAGGTTCCATTGAAGTGAATGCTGTAGTATCAATTTGCAAAAGCTTTTGTTATTGATGTTGTTCATTATATTTCCCATGTTGTTGTATTGCCAAAGATGTTTATCTGACAGATTGTCTTATGCCAAACCTTAAACCAGCTCATCACAAAATCCAGTACCTGAATCAGACACATGTTTGTAACTTAAGTGTTGTATCAGTGGTTTGTCTGTGATTCTTGAACCTGATGAAATGAAAAAAGTAAAGTTTATAGAGCTGGATATTGCTGATCTCTGATCCCTGGGATTGTTTTGTGTAGGATGCTTTGCACCTTAAAACTCCTAAAATGTGCCAAATTGTTACTGTCAAAATGAGTTTTGAAATGTCTGCTAACATGTGTGTTAAGAGTATAGAGACAATTGCTACATTATGATGCTAAAGATACACCAGTGTGATTTGAAGCAGTGTATGTACAGTTATGTAGTCATTATTTTGATAGTTAACCCAGTTATTTATTCATTGTTTTACCAAATGGGCAGGCCTTCTACTTTTGTCCTTGTAGAACACAGTATTTTAAGTGTCTGAACATGGATGTGTCAGGTTTGTGTGGAAACTGTAGGTGGTGAATGACTTCAGCCTTTTTAGAAGAGTTTTTACAGATATTTAAAACAAAGCCTTCTTTAGGGTTTTAAGATTGTAGTGGTAGTTTTTAAACTGGAGAAGGAGACTGCACTTTGGTCTGTCAAACCAGGATCAATCAGGCTTTGCATGTAAACGAGATGTTCCCAATGTAAACTTTACCACTGATGCCCAAATGTTTATGAAGTTGAGTGTGAAATAAAAAGTGCTCTGATCAGGGGTGTCCAAACGTTTATCAGGAGGCCACAGACTGGTGTGGTCATGTTCTCAAAAGTGACCTCCCTTTGTTTCAGTGGTCAAAATAGTGACTCAGTAATTATCATAGTTTCAACTCTGATAAATGTCAGACTTTTATGTAAAGTCTCTAACACTAAAATGTTCTTAATGGAGTTAAAATCACAGGATTTTAATAAAGTTGCTGTATAAATCCCCCAAACTGTGCCCCCTGGTGTTTGGACAGCCCTGAATAGATGAAAACCAGCCTCGCCAAGGTAAGCACTAACATCCAACACTGTTTGTCATGGAGCTTTGTATCTGTGGGGCCAAGAGTTGAACAAAATACATCAGTAAATAAAAATATTGTGGGAAAAGGGTTTTATTTTAGTCGTTCAAGTTTATATTGACCTTCACATGAAACTGCAGAGTAACTGTTTATAATGGAAATAAACCTCAAATTTCAAAGTTGCATCACTGTTTAACACTGTTAAACATGTGAAATGTTTAACTGTTTAAATCCTAAAATAATGCCTCTTTTCCCACAATATTCTGAGTTGTTGTGCAGCTGTTTGACCCTGGTTTGGTTATTCCTTTGGATTACAATATTTGTAAGTGTAAAACTTTGGTTTGCATCAAATGTGGATAATAGTTTGCATGCATCATTACTAGTCCATGGAAAAGAATGGTCTTATATATTTCATTTATATTAGCTTCAGTTTATTAAGTTTAAGTCAGATGCTGTTTCCTTAAGTAAACGTTCCTATTTGCCACATGTGCAAACCCTCTGTCCTGCATGTACCTCTGTGTATGTTAATCATTGGTTTAAACCAGAATAACGTCTTTACCCTGATCCTCATTGAACAGTGTTGAGTCCAGCAGCTTAACTGCCCTAAAGTTTAAACTGAACCTTTTCTCTTTGTAGTTTTGTGATCTGTCTTTTGTCCTTTTGTTTCTGTCTCAAATGAACTAGTTTTTATCTGTTCATTTATGTTTAGTTCAAACTAAAGTTCCACTGCTAATATTAAATGTGTAGATTTTACAGAATGATTCAAACCCGTCATTAAGTGACTTGATTAAAGTTGAATATTTGACTTTCACAATTTCACAATGTGCAAACTGACGCCTACTGTACATGTACACACCTGAGTGGAGGTGCCTTAGGTCTTTATAGTGTATATATATAATATATAATATATATTATTTATATATATATATTATAAAACAGGTTCAACTCAAACTTTAATGCTTGTAAAATAAGAAACTTTTGTGTGTCCCACAGGGGGAGATTACAGAACATTGTGCTGTGCTATGGGACCATATGTTTGGGGGAGGGTACATTTAATTTAAAAGTCTTAGAGGGTTACTATGGTTACCATGGGTTACCATGGGAGTTGTGAAGAGAATGAATTTAAACTGATAATCTTATGTTTATTTGCCATTGTTTTGCATGATCTTTGTGTCTGCGAGGGTTGGGTCAACCGTCTTCAACAGGAAGTCCTTTTTTATTGTAAATCTCTTAAACTCTTTAAATGGGTTTTGTATTATTTTTAACCCATGCGTGTCTCTTCTCTGGTGGTTGCGTTGAGCCCAGCCCTGGCTACACTTTGGACTAGTGTAGAATTTACTGGTGTTTAGGGGAAATGTTTTTGGGAAGCCTCCAACCAAACTCCACCCTTCATTCTGACACGTTTCAGCTCACGAGGATCAGGACGAGGAAGGATCAGGACGGCCGCCTGACGGGACTCCTCTTCCTCAGCTCTGCTCCTCTTCCTCAGCTCCTCTGCCCGACCTCTGCGGAGCCTTCACGCTGTAAGCCTGTTATAAACACACTATACTCATGGTTGACTAAAGATGAAAGAAACTTTCCAAACTGCTCTTTTATTTTTATGACGTTTTATTTCACTATGAAAGTGATTAAGTGTGATGCTCTTTGCATAAAAATAGAAGCAGCCGACAGCTCCCTCTAATGGACAATGCAGATATATTCTCTTGCTTTGTTTTATTTTGCTTGTACTGTGTACATTCAGTTTAGACATTAGTTTTTATAGATACATATTTGATGATGTCGTTCTCCCCTCCCTCATTCTCATTTACTCTTCATGGTTAGAATGTTCGTAATGTCTCTGCTTTTGAATAAATCTGATGGTGTTGTAATAAAATGTTTACTGAGGTACATTCTACACTTTGGCTTCATTTATATAAAATGTGAATTTGGCCAGTTTTAATGATTGTTCTTAAACTGTGCGACAATGAACAAACTTCAGAGATGTGTTTAGGTGTGATGGCTGCAGTGTGTGTTTTTTTTTTTTTTGGCTTTAGTTTTTAGTTCTTCAGTTTTTTTAGTGGTAACTGTTTTGGATGCTCATGTTTTGCTGCACACAGACATGTGCTCTGGTTGTACAGTTCAGCACATGCATTCAGTGCCATTTATGAATTTGGTCTAGGAACTCCTGTGTATAAACTTCAAACTTTCAGAGCAGAAATGTTCTTTTTATGGGACCAGTGTTAATGCTTTTGCCTTTCAAAGTTTAACTCACTGTATGAGTGGAAAAACATTATTGTCCCTTGATTGTTCCCATATTTCTCAAAATTGTAGATCAAGTTCAAGAATTCTGTAAACACATTCATCCTGCTTCCGAAAACGTTTCATATCATGTATCGGTCTGTCAATGGCACCAAACATGTTGATTTTTTTTAAAAATAGTGTTAATTTTTTGGAAAATTTGATGTTTTGCCAAAATTGTCTTGTCTCCTTTTGCCTAACCTTTTCCTTGCAGCTGTCCAGGTAAGTGTTTGCAGCTCTGTGCCTGTGGGAAGGACCTCAGCCAGCCCAGCTGGAGTCCCTGGTATAACTTAACACTTACAAGTCCAGTAAATGTTTGACCAACCAGAATCATTACCTAAATATATTTTGGATATTAACCTTTTCTGAAAAGACTTTGAGAGATTGTTTTTGCACAAAATTGCCAGTCTGTTCTTATGGTCAAATAAAACTGAAATCTCAAGTTTACGGTCTTTGTTTTTTTATGGTTATTATTTCATACACATTAGATTGATACTTTAATAAGTGCAATAACCATATCAGCAGTGATGGGAAGAATAATTTGAAAATTTGTTTAGTTACAGAACACGGAATACCTGCGGAAAAATGCATAAAAATTTTCGCAAATTATAAGTTCATACATTGTAGAAAAGGAAAACTACTATTTAAAGTTCATAAAACGGTACCAAATACCAATACAAGTCTGTTTATGTGAATTGGGTTCAATATTTTATTTATTGATTTAGGGGACAGTGCATTTTAACAAACATTTCTGTAAATATGCCAGACTTGGCTAAAAAGGCTATTTTTCAACCGTAGACCCGTGACATATTAATGCCTAAAAACAAAAGGATCAAACGTAACGGTAAACGATAAGCTAATATTTACAATACAAGACGCGTTAATCAACCGGCGACAGTCCAACAGACACATCATAGAACAATACATTAAAAATACAGAAATAGGTTGTGATAAGAATGATAAATGACGAATGTAGTAATCACTGTAAGGCTATTTTATCCATTTTACAAAACACGATACAAGTAAATAGTATCAGTCATACACCGGAACCATTGTCTGTCATTACGTTCTGCTCGGACGATGAACGGTGTTGCACATCCGGCTCTTGTTTTGGCCGGTAGTTTGAAATAATACTGGAGGCTTAATAAATACTCCTTTTTTGCTTCGAAATGGACGGAATTTTGGTTATAGAAGCTCACCGCCGAGCAACAGTAATATAAATTTTAAGTTCACACATTTTCTGTAATATGTTTAAAAAGATGAGTGAATTTGGACCAGATTCCGGAGGGAGAGTTAAGGTAATTATCGTCCACATGTTTTTCACATTCATTAGATTGCTTGTATAAATATTGCAGTTGGTTTTGTCTTCGTTGACAGGGGATCACGATTGTGAAGCCAATTGTGTTTGGAAACGTTGCCCGCTATTTTGGAAAGAAGCGAGAGGAGGATGGCCACACGCACCAGTGGTCTGTTTATGTGAAGCCTTACAGAAACGAGGTAAAACATCACTCTGTTTGGAAGAATTGTGATCATTTTCTTCACACAGTAATGGGCTTATATTAAGAATTTAACGCAGTTAAAGACTAGACTGAAACCCCGCCTCTTCTCCCTGGCATTTAACACTAGCTACACAGGATATAGAGGTGTTTTATTGTTCTTTTACTATGTATCCTATTATCTGTATATTTTTTTGTTTGTTTTTTTGATTATGTGAAGCTCTTTGGTCAGCAGAAGTTGTTTTAAATCTGCTACATAAATACCCTTGAATTGAATCGAATGTCTTGGGGAATTGAATTCAGTAATACGTATTTTATGTAACGTCAAGTCAAGTACAAATATTATCTCATTTCATGGGGTAAACATGGGGTTCTTACTGATCCATCACAACTTTGCAAAAAAAAAAAAAGATCAATACACATGTCTGACCTAATACAAAAACAAGCATCTTTACGTTACAACGTCGTAAGTCCAAACCACGTGCTTTTACAGGCAGAGGATTAGCTGTTGATCTCTTGCTTAAAAACACCCAAGCTGATCATCGAAAATAAGAAATGGCTCAATCTTAAATGCAAATTTCATTCATTGCGCAGCCTGAGGTAAATAATTGTTGAGAAGGCGTTTTGTCGTCATTGTGTATAAAAATTATGAATTTTTTTAGCTTTCAGAGCCAGGCAGAACCCAAAGGCAAAAGTGATTAGTATTAAATTTACAAGAGAATCGGTGTTGTCTATAATAATTAACAGTATCCATCCATTTTCTTCTGCTTATCCGGGCAGCAGTCTAAGCAGGGACTCCCAGACTTCCCCCACCCCAACCACTTCCTCCAGCTCCTCCGGTGAGACCCCAAGGTGTTTCCAGGCCGGCTGAGAGACATCCCTCAGTCCCTGCAGTGTGTCCTGGGTCTTCCTCGGGGCCTCCTCCTAAGTGTGTCCTTAAAATGTCTATTTGACTATTTCTTCCTTGTATTTTTAGGATATGTCTGCCTATGTCAAAAAGATCCAGTTTAAACTCCACGAGAGCTATGGGAACCCCTTGAGAGGTCAGCTGACTTGTTTACTTATATATTGTTATTTTGGCTGTTTGTTGTGAGTAATTTTTTTTTTGTTTTTTTTTTTTTTTAACTTTCAGTGGTGACTAATCCTCCCTATGAGATCACAGAGACGGGATGGGGAGAGTTTGAAATCATCATCAAGATCTTCTTTATTGACCCCAATGAGAGACCTGTGAGAGCCGTATGATTTTATACAGATGCATTCACTTGTATTATCATAATTTACAATATTAATTTGTACTAATTTCCCCTGCAGGTTACGCTGTATCATCTACTGAAGCTGTTCCAGTCTGACTCCAGTGCAATGCCGAAGAAGACTGTGGTTTCAGAGTTTTATGATGAAATGGTAGTGAATATTTATTTTTTAGGATTATAGTTATTATAATTTAGCACATTGAACAACTGTGAGAAGAACTAAACTAAACTGGGAGTGGTTAGCGGTTTGAATCCCGCTCTTGACATGAACATCATTGGTTGAGCGGTCAGATCCACTGACTCACAGGTTGGCGGTGCAATTCCAGCTCAGCTTGAGTCCTTGGACAAGACACTTAACCCACCTCGCCCCCAGTGTCTGTGTACACTGGTGTATGAATGTGTGTGTGAATGGGTGAGTGGTTCCTTGATGTAAAGCGTTTTGAGCCTTGAAGGTGGAAACGCGCTGTATAAAAATGTGACTGTTTACCATTTATATTGGGTAATAACAACTGTGAGAAGAACTAAACAGGATCAATCTGTATTTATTTCTACAGATTTTCCAGGATCCTACAGCCATGATGCAGCAGCTTTTAACCACATCAAGGCAGCTCACTTTGGGGGCGTACAAACATGAGACTGAATGTATGTATGAACACTTTTTTTTACTCTTATAACTCTTAGACTCCCAGAAATCACAATGTGAGCATGTTATACTTTTAAATTATATCTTTATATTCTCCTGATAACGTGTAATGTCACTTTCAGTTTTTAATAGTTTAACAGTGCAGCGTTATCTAACCCCACAACCCAGAAATACTTTATTCCAAGTAGAAAGTATATTTATAAATTTTACACATCACTTTTTTCTACAGTGTTTTGGACATAGAGGTCATGTTGCATTTTATTTCTCTACAAGCTAATGGCACTGCTTCAAGAAGCAGGTTTAGTCTGAACTCAGACTCTGAGTTGACCTATTTTCAGGGTTAGCAGAGGTTTCAGTTTCACAAAGAGAGTGAACAGAGGTTTTATCGATCTAACCCTGAGTGTAACCAGAGTCTGCTCCTGAAGGAGAGCTCTGATTGGACAGTTCACTTCCTCATTCACAGAAGTAGTAATAGTTAAAACTGTTAATTATGAGGATTTTACTTTAAATGAATTTATTTTCCAGTTTTATACATTTTGGTTCATTTTGTAATTTTGGGAAATGTCTTTTAAAGGTAACTTCGGTTTATCTTGGTCAGAATATGTGATATATAAAAATGTTTATTACCAAATGCAGTTTATTAGGTAACCCATCCTTCAAACAGGGCTGCAACCAAAATCAGTTCAGAATGTTCTTAGCTGGGGTCACTAGAATCAAACCTTCTAAACTTTTACACAGGCGACTCATATCGATCTAAATATCCCTCCATTTTTTTAGTTGGCGAACTGGAGCAGAAGACAAAAGAAAAGGTAGAAGCCGCAAAGAAGAGAACGAGCCAGGAAATCGCAGAGCTGAAAGACAAACTAAAGGCCAGTAGAGAAAACATCAACCACCTCAAATCAGAAATCAGAAAACTGGAGGAAGATGGAGAGCAGAAGGAGCACTGACCATAATGAACTTTAACAAACCTGATTTCACACATCTGACTATGTAAAGACAGGCCTCGATTCAAAATGGCCTAAACGTCTCCTGTTTTCTCTTGACATTAAATAAGTTAAAGCTGTACCATGTAACTTTTCTGAGAGTCTGACAATGACAATGACAATGGCGATGCTACTTTGCTGGTATGTTCCAAAGTGTGGTGCAAAATGTATCTATTGTGCATTTATTCAATTGTAAAAAAAAAAAAAAAAAAAAAAAAAAAAAACCTTAAAAAAACAACTTTTTTAAAAAAAAAACACTCATTCTTACTGTGAGCGGGGTTGCCTCTCCACAGACCTGACTTATAACTTGGCAGTGTTGTCACGTCCTTGGAGATACATTTAATGCCATAGTGTGGAACATTTCAGGCAAAGAAAAAACCTCTCAAGTCAGACAAAAATTACATTGTGCAGTTTTAATTAATTTAAATAAAACACTGCTCCATTGACTTCAATCTAGTTTCATGTTTTTAGTTTCTAGTCCCAGATTTGTATGTAAACTTTTATAATTTTATGTCATTTGTAATATTTTGCTGTAACATAAATAGACCTGTCTGGATTCCAACATTTTGTAATAAATGTGCTACAGACTTTTTGTACAATTTTGACAGTTCTTTCCCTGTTGCACGTGAAAGCCTCAGACAGGAAGTGCACTGCAAACTTTCTCTGTGAACAACTTTAGTGTCCTCGCACCACCACGTACATAACTTTAACAACTATAAGGACTTTAAAATAATGGTCCTAAATAGAAAACGATATGAGTTTAGTGTTACGTAACGCTACACAGTTGTTAACGACGTTTTGTAACTTTAAAAAATACCCCAAGAAACTGAACTTGCTGCTTTTAGCGAAAGTTGTCCAGACGCAAGACGCGAAATGGCAACATAATCGGTAAGAAAACAAAACATATTTACGGTTTAAGAAATATATTGGGACAATTGGTGCAAGGCTAAAGTGTGAACGTGATCGGTTTACTCGTTGTCGCTTTTTTGCATGTTAAACGTTAGCAAATAGGCTATCAACAAATGAATGAATGAACTAATTTGTCTAACGCATTTTTTTTAAATCATGTTTATTTAGAAACATTACATTTCCATTGACCATAATAACTATAATTTAGTATTTCTATTTATGGAAAATTAAAGGGGGTTTTTTTGTTTTGTTTTTTTAAACGCAGAGATCACGTGATTGGTTATCGCACCTACGTCAGAGGAGCGAATTAATCCTCTGCCTTCAGTTCTAGCAAACCTTAAGCTGCTGTTTTTGGCTTTTCAAATTTACGTTTTCAGGCCATTTCTGTTTAACGTTTTCTGCCCCCCTGCGCCTGTTGTTGCCGTGTCGTGTACGTAATGCTCTGAGTGATGCAAACTGCGTGGGAATTGCTCAAGCCTGCGCAAATCTCCTTATTTAGCGAGTATTTACAAAACGTGAACGCAGCCAAACATGTCTCTGTCTGAGGAAAGCGCTTGAGGTGATCTGTGGCGTTGAACTTTTCAGGTAAGTATAGCCACATGTTTGCACCATTTCTCTGCAGCATCATTGCGTGAAATAAAAATACGCGGATTCCATTTGATGTATGTTTAAAATGGTCACTCGTTTTGATTTAAAAGCCATTTGGCTCTTTACCAGAATTGAGAAGATACTCCAGCGTATTTATCAGTCCAGATGTTTTTATATGTGCTGTTTGTGGCGGATAATAATTACTCTGTGTGCTCATTTCAGACTAGATGGATGAATGGTTTTGGTCCCATAACTTTAAAGGTGCACTGTGTAACTTTTCTAGTTGAGGGTCCACCACCGGTGACCATGGAGATGTTATGGTTGGTGGTATGGATGGCTTTAAACGTATGTCTCTTGCATTTATTTGGTTACAGGTGTTTATTGGGTAGAAAAACCTTGTGAGTGGTGTTGCCTCTCCACAGATCTGGTTTAGTCCTGGTTTAGTCCCGGCTTAGTCCCGGCTTAGTCCCAGTTTAGTCCTGCTTTAGTCCTGTTTTAGTCCTGCTTTAGCCCTGGTTTTGCCTCTCCACAGATCTGACCAGGCTATATCTTGCCCAGGGGACTTCCCAGGTGTTGTCTCCATGGGGACAGAAGTTTTTAATGCCATACAGTGGGACATTCCAGACAAGGCAATGACATCTCCATGGATAAAAGAAGGTAGATAACTCCCCACCAGTAAAGTTACACAGTGCACCTTTAAGTAGACTGTAGTTTAGTTTATGAAAACAGTTTGAGGTTTTTTATGAGACCACATTTGCGCGTTTCTTCTTTGAGTATTGTTTTGGTTTCTGTTGATGTCTATGTGCTTTTAATCTTTGTCTTCAGTGTGAGTTTAAAATATGCTGAGAAGGAGAGTATCGCCTAAGGACAGGGGGCGCTCTGGGACAGTTCTGCTTGTTTTCTATGAATGTTGGTTATGGTTTAGTCCCAGTTATGATAATCACTATATAAACTTATCGTTCATTATATGTGAGATGAATGTGTGTAAATTTGTTGGTTATTTTTTTGTCTATATGATGAGATTTAAGCCGTAAAAGTTTGAATAAATAACTTGTCTGACTCATTACAGACACAAACTAACTACTGAAGTGTTTCATTCTGCTGTTTATTTATTGCAGCTCATGATTTTTAACAATATGGTAGATTTAGAATAGCTTTTGTGGTTTAAATCTGCTCTTGTGTTTTTGTGTCAGTGGCATTAATTAGTTTCAATATTATCGTTTATCGTCTATATTTACTTCAGCGATATATAACTTAATATAACTATATATATCTTCAAAATGTGTTACTGTGA
>JACM01077898.1:0-17470 GCA_000787095.1 Periophthalmodon schlosseri
ATTCTGTAAAGCAGTTTGAATTACTTTTTGTACAAATAAAGTTTCCTTGCCTACTGAGGACACTCACTGCCAGCTCAACCCATGTTATTTTGGCCTACGTCATCAGAGGTATAATACTCCTTACCAGGCTCATCGGCAGAAATTTGGAGGCAAGAAGCCTCACCTGGGCCTCCTTCTAATATAAATAAATAGAAAGAGACTCCATTTCTGGACCCCTAAGACCCTGGGGCCCGGGACAACAGACCCCTTTCCCTCACAAATACATTTAGCACAAGGCAAAATGCATTACATTATATTCAAATTTATGGTAGCGCTTTATAATAACTGCATTTTAATTAGCCTTAATAAAGCATTAACACAGACTTAATTCATAATGAACAAATAGTTGATTAAGAATGAAGGTTAGTACTTAATTAACAAACTCCTAACCCCTTAAACCTTGGGTACCTGACCACCAAACTGCCGACGGAGCAAGTAGGTATCCATCCATCCATTTTCTTCTGCTTATCTGGAGCCAGGTCACAGAGGCAGTAGTTTAAGCAGGGACTCCCAGACTTCCACCACACCAGACACTTCCTCCAGCTCCTCTGGGGGGACCCCAAGGAGCTCCCTGGCCAGACCCATAATCCCTCCAGTGTGTCCTGGGTCTTCCCAGGGCCTCCTCCCTATGGGACATGACTGGAGCACCTCCCCCAGGCAGGCATCTACTAGGCATCCAAAGAGTAGGTTTCCACGTGCATTCATTTCCAGGCTCTCGGACAGCTTTTTTCAGATGGTGAAGTGAAACTTGGACCATCCAAGCACAGCCAATCAGAGAGCTGCTTTTGCCGCTTACTTCTGGGTTGACGAGAAATAAAAATACTTTATTAGCTGCCGACAGCAGAGGTGTCATTTTGTCAGATAGTGCTGCTTTTACAATATATTCTTTGGGAGAAAAGGCAAAATTCATTCATTTAGAAAAAGAGTTGGGTACCCCAGCTTTAATTAGGTAGTTAAGAAGAGTTAAGAAGTGTGACGTGTGCATCTGAATTGTCTCCGTTTGAAGGAATGTACAGCCTTTTGCCTTAGCTCTACCCCTTGCTGCTAAAGAGAACTGGGATACCCCTTCGTCTCTTGTGAACACTCAAAATCAAGGGGTAGAGCCAAGGCAAAGGGCTAATGGGTAAAATTGTGATTGAGCCCAAATCTATCAGAGAAAAGCCATCGGCAACTGGTAAGACTTGTAGGTAACAGCGAATAAGATCGAGCTGATTTATCCAGTCAAATAAAGACTGCAAACGTTTTTGTCAGACAACATTGTCAGAGATTCTCATTGTCTTAATGCAGCAATGTAAACAATATTGATCATTTCCTACTTTGCTTGTAACACATCAAGTTCATATTTGCAGGTCTTGGTTCAGCAATGTCTTGGACCTTTTATACAATACAAAAATTATTTTATCTGCTCAAAAACTAGAAATAAAGCTCTGTATTTTCCACTGACTCTAAAGCTGATGTATGCGTGCGCCTGTCGCTGTGCGCTGTAATGTAAATGGAGAACATAAAAATGTGGACTCCCCAACAATTTCAGCACACCTCCGCCGCTCCTCTGTCAGCTGTAATTAGACTGGATCTGTGTCTTAATTAGAACACAAATTGAATTAGGCCTCAATAACATTAAAGCTAATTAAAGTGTGCTGAAGATTAGCGGGAGTCAAACTTTATGCATTCATTTTCCCATTACAGCCACGCGAACACACGATTAAAACATCCTCATTAATAAAACGTGTCAGCTCGCCTCTTCTTTCTCTACTGTTACTAGCCTCCCCTGTTTTTCACACTTTTCTTATAATTATAGCTATAGAAAAAAAGGATGCCATGAACGCAGTGGAAATGATACAATTAAAGTTGCTTTGGAATATGATTCTTCTAAATGTGAGTAACACACCAGGTTAAAATGATCTCTGAAAGCCTGTGCACATTGAGACTGAGGAGTTTGCTTTGATTCTCAATGGGCTTGGCTTATGTTTCCTGTTTTTTGCAAGAGGGCATCTCATGTTGGCTGTCACTCTTTCATTTGGTGGTATTCAGAATACAGTAACTTTCCTAAACTGAAAAGAATACATGACTGTACTTCATCATATAATTTTGGCTTTGAACTGCACGGTGAGTGAGAAAAAAAGAAAGCGCCGCTCTTGCAATGTGCGTGCAGTTTTTTTTAATTAGACATAAGTTAATGCTTAACAAATAAAGCAGTTTGTAATGTATGTAGGCTAGTATTTTTTCACTAAAATATACTTGGTGTAAAAATATTTCTAGTATTCAGAATGCAGTACTCTTTTAATCGGGGTATTTTGTGTGCTGTAATTAAACACATTTTCAAGGTATTCCTCACATCAGTGAACATACCAGTTTAAAGTTTGGACTACCCTCTCATTCAGTGTTTTTTTTCTCTGTTTGCCACTTTCTACATTTTAGATACAAACAGAAGACATCAAATATATGAAGCAAGATGTATGGACTTACGTAGTAAATAAAAAAAAGTTAAATAAGTCATCTTAATATTTTTTATATGCTATATTCAAATCCTTAAAGTATCCACCCTTTGCTTTGTTGACAGCGCTGAAAACCCTTGGCCTTCTCTCATTGAGCTTCTTTAAGAAGTCTTCTGAAATGGTTTTCACTTCACAGCTGTGCCTTGTCAGGATTTCTAATTTAAAATGTCTAATCTAAAATAAGTTTTGAATTATTGTGAGTTTATTTTTTGTTTGCTACATTCCATATGTGCCATTCATAGTTGTGATGCCTTCAGTGAGAATCTACAGTGTAAATAATCATGGAAATAAAAATGAAGAAGAAAAATAAATGAAAAAGTGTGTTCAAACTTTTGACTGGTAGTGTATGTGTGGGGAAAAAGTCCAGCTGCCTGTTAGTCTGTCTGAGTTCTTGAGCAGAATTCTTCACTCACAACATGTCTGGTGGAACTAGACATTCTTTACTATAGGTTACATGGCAATGATCTCTCTAGTTCCTCATTTCTGTCTCATTGGTTTCAAACCCTCCACCAGAAAACTTGCATAGGGCATCTTTAAAGGTTGTGTTCATGCTCTCTTATTTGATGATGTCATAATTTCCATCTGGAGCCTACATAACTCTATGAGAGATCCTGTTTTTGAAAGACGTATCCAAGCATATGATGCACAAATGTCACACCTTGTCTTTATTTATTAGGGATTGGTTCCATGAACTTGTCATATAAATTTTATGGGTAAAATTTTAGTTAACTTAAACTATCATGTCTTTGGGGATGAATAATAATTATTTCATGTGGAGAGACCATCTAATTGGTAAACTATTGATATTTTGCAGTGACATCATGGTGGGGGGGTTCTATATGTATGTATATGGTGGAATGTTCATCAATTACCATGGCGACACAATTAGCAAACTGCCAAAAAAATACAAAATGAATTTAAACAACACATTTTCAGGAGCCTGTGATCAATATGAGCGTTCATGGTCCTGTTTAGGTGTTTGATTTTCAACAAAAGGGTGAGAGTGACTAACTGAAAAACTGTTGTGTTTGATTTCAACAAAAGGGTGAGAGTGACTAACTGAAAAACTGTTGCCTATGCTAACTAGCTTGTGACTGGAATGTTATTTGAAAGGGACTTGTTTAACAGCACAAATCAGCTCACCTGTTGTAGGTCCAGTTAAGTCAGTTCTTTCTGGTCAGATTGCGGAATTGTTGTGATCAGACACAAGGAATAAATAACTAAAAGAATATTGCATGTGCTGTTCTATCTGTTCCTATGACAACAGTGCGGAGGAATTTTCCGATGAAGCGACTGTGCTGTGCAGATGTGGTTGAGATCAGAGGTATGGTGCGAGTGTGAAAACCCTCCCCGACCTCCCGCTTTTATCAAACTGCTGAAAGTTCCACGTGTCCCCAGGAGCAAAGGGCTGCACGAGCCCACAAACACACTTCACACACAAACCACACAGTAGTCGGCAAGTCAAATACTTCATGGTACATTTAAAACAACTACTTAGAGTACCACAGTTCAGTGCAACAATAGATGTAGTCAAAGTAATTTACAATCCAATCACAGTCTCTGGTTTAATAGCCTGACTGCTGTTTGCAGGAAGCTGTTGAATATTAGTAGCAGTAGTTCTATAGACTAACTTTGACCGAAGAATCAAAGTGTTACACACAAAAAAAAACTGTCGATAGAGGCCACCTCAAATGTCAAACACGCCACCATCTTGGTTGACTCTGCTTGGTTGTTTGAGTTGGTATGTCCTCTGGAAGGTCTTTCGCCACATTTGGTCTAAAAAGTCTGTAGCATCTCAGAGGTACATAGCTAGTTTCTTTTGCTGTCTCCATGGATACAGGAAAAACAAACAGCTCATTTCACACAATCCAACAGTCCCTTACTTGTGTCCTTTGAACTGCACAAGCTGCACTTGTTAGTTGGTTAAAATCCCAAAATATGATGTTAAAAACTGAGCTGAAAAACCAGAAAGTTTCAGAAACTGCTCAGTGCGTCAGCCAGGTAGCCACAAGAGCAGCCAACCACTCCGTTGCCATGGGAGATACTTAACAAGCCATAGCGAACTGCCATAGACATAGTAGCATTAATGAACAACAAAAAATATAAATATTGCTTATAAACAAGGTAAAAACCTCATAAAATCTATATGTTGTTCAGGAGTTGAGTTTGTAATCAAATGCCAGAGCAGATTTGAAAATCAATAAATAGCAAAATAACATACACAGTAGTAGTATAGAGCTATAGCTTAGCTAGCTTCTTGCATGGTTTACATGGAGACAGGAAAAACAAACAGCTCATATCACAGAATCCAACAGTCCTTTCCTTGTGTCCTTTGACCTGCACATGCTGCTTTTCTTAGTCGGTTAAAATCCCATGATGCGATGCTAAAAACTGAGCAAAAAAACACAATTTTCAGAAACTGCTCAGGGTGCCGGCCAGGTAGCTACAAGAGCAGCCAGCCTCTCTGTTACCGGGGGAGTAGAACTTAAGGGTGCATTATGTAACATTTTTGGTGGATGGTCTGCCACCTGCTTGTCTACATCCAGATGATATTGCTTTGCCTGGAATGTATCTATCGCCATGGAGATGAGAAGGACCTAGTTTGAGGTCAGATCTGCGGGATGACCCCACTCACACTAAGGATGCATGTTATAAAAGGTAGTTTTGAGCGATAAAAACAGTTGTATTCAATAAATGCAAGACAGAAAATTTTAATGTCATTCCATGGAGACAAGCATGTCAACAATTAAATAGCGTACGTTTAATATTTCCATACCTGTACCTATACTTACAGATGGTATGTGTGGATATAGAACTCTCTGATTTGCGCCGCATCTGTACAACCAGGTGAACCATGTGTATTTGTGAACCAGTTGTGTAAACCAACAAGTGGAAAGCACTGTTCCAAACACTGAAACAAAGGAGCTCGTGTAACGTGAAGAATATGTGCTCACGACAGCAGCGTCTCGAAGGCCCCTCTGAGCGGCACGATGTCTGCCTCAGCCCACTAACCCCACGACAAGCAACTGACGTCAGGCTCCAGAGCAGAGGCAGGGTGCTCGGTCAGACTCGCCTCACGCACACACACACGCACACGTACGCTCACACACACACACACACTCAGCACTTTGATTTCCTCATTAGGAGTGTTTAGAAACAGTAAACATGTAACTGTAGCGTAATGAGTCCCCAGTGCGGAGATCAGGCAGTGCTGTGCTTGGCATCTGAATAAACAGGAACTGCTGGAGTGTGAACGGAGCCGGTCCGCTTGTTGTTCCCTGATTGATTTGGTCGCCGCTTTGAGCCTAATGTTGCATTCAAAGACCCATCAAGACGTAGGACGTGGTATTCACAAACTTAGGATTTGTCTGTGTTGTTTTCACACATGAATTACATGCCGGTCTCAAACAAGCAGAGGAACTTTCAGGTACAGCTCCTTATAGTGTTTTGTTTTAATTTGTTTTTTATAGTATTTCTCTTACCTGAGAACATTCACAGAATAAGTTTTGTTCATGTTCCAGAATTTGATGATGTCGTACTTCCAGATGGAGGGCAGGGGTCTATTAATCTGGCAAAGCAAGATGGACTCTCGCGATTTTGTGCATAAGCCAAAGGCCAAGCGCCTATACGAACCAAAACAAACATGGCGAAGCTGATAGACGTACTTCAGCCTATTTTAGTCAATACGGACTATTTAGTTTGTGAGAAATGTGCTGAAGGTAAGCACTTCATGCATTTGTGCATTTGTGGCATTTGGAACATTTTCCAATCACTTTCACCCAGAGCCATTCCAGATTTATAAATGTGTAGAACTCAATTCAGAGTTCTACACATGTCAATCAGGGGTGAGCCAGGTTGGTTGTTAAATATTAACTTTTTGTTTGGAATAGGCTCCACAAACTTGCCATAATTGATGACTTAATGTCATGGTTTTAGGTCCTTTCAACTGACAATGATGTATTTTGAATTATTATTGAATCACTTTCTAAAACTATTGTGAAAAAAAATTATTTAACTTTTGTTCATTTACACAGACAGAGAAGACGTTGAACTTTGTGTCAGTTTTTGTTTCATTTGGATAGGCCCAGTAATTACAGAGATATTAATCACAAACCAGGTCAGCGCCAATAACTGCGAGACTCTCCCAACTTGCACCTCATCACTCTTTAAGGATTTTGAAGCTTACTGACTCAAAATAAGAGCAAAAAGTGCAAACTGATTGCTTGTAGAAATGAAAGAAAAACAAAAAAAACTTTTGCATAAACTGTTGTACCCTTTACCCCGCTGTGGCAGCTCTGCACAGTGCAATAACACTGTAAAAACAAACCTTTTTTACATCCCCACACTGGGAAGTGTGTCACCACTCTTCTCAATTCTTGAGTTTTGAGAACATCTAAACACACATCTGTTAACAAATGTGTGCATTTTGTGCATTGTGTCACCATGGTAACTGTGAAACCGGCCTGTGGGCCAACAAAAATAGGTCTGAGGGCTCATTTGTTTGCAAACCCCAGTTTTATACGCTGGAGGTTGCAGCTTGGGGCCATCGGCGGGGTACACCCAAGACATGGTTTGGAGAATAGGAGGAACAAGTGGAGAGAATCCACAGCGCACAGGACACGAAGCTGCAGCCTGAATTTTCTGGAGAGATGCGAGAGCAGACATGACACTGTTCCTCTTACCACTATGTATGGGAAGAAAAGTTATTGTGTTGTTTTTGCCACTGACTGCTGTGCCTACTGTATTTACTTTATTCTGTGTAGGACACCATTTTGAATGCTATTCGAATGTCCAACTGTATTATCCTGCTTTTGGGCCATAAGACCTTGAAAAAACGTATGTTGGGCTCTTTACTTGCTGCAACTCCAGGTCACACATGTAGAGTTTGGGGAGAGGCGCAAGTCAATTCCACTATTTGAACCTGTAAAATGGTAAGTGGTCATTTATACAGTGCTTTTCTACCTTCAAGCACTCAAAGCTCTCCACACCAATTTGCACAGACGCTGGGGGTGAGATGGGTTAAGTGTCTTGCCCAAGGCCACAATGACAGTATTCATCTGTGGGAGCTGGAATCACACGCCAATGTGTGAGTCAATGGATCTGACTGCTCTAACAATGATGTAAAAAAAAAACCCAAAAAAACCAAACAAACAAACAAACAAAAAACTGCAAAATAGTCCAAAAATGTTATTAACACATAAACTACATAATCAGCTCTACTCACTGTAGAATTTTTGATAACCAGAGATGGGTAGAGTAGCCGAAAATTGTTCTCAAGTAAGAGTAACATAACTTCAGAATAATATTACTCAAGTAGAAGTACAAAGTAGTGGTCCAAGAATTACTCAAGTAAAAGTAAAAATTGGGAAAACTACTCAAGTAAGAGTAACTGTCGGGAGGAGACATCTGATTTATAATTTAAAGTTAATCTAAAGGACAAAACATTAAATAATGCACAAAATCTGCTATTTTCAAAGCGTAGACACAAAAATGAGAAAAACTAAATCATATCTGAAGGAAGCGATGCAAAAACACAAATGTTCAAACCATTTCATATTGTCAACATAAAGCTTTTTTTTTACTTGCTCAGAGTGGGAAGAGTAACCCAAACTTTTACTCAAGTAAGATTAATGTTGCTTCAATAAAAATATTACTCAAGTCAGAGTAAAAGTATGCTGCTTTTTTTGCGAGGGGAGCAAAGTGAGGGGGGACTTGCGTTGTTTTCGACGAATATAGTATTTCCAAAACTATAAAAGCTAACATACTGATCTAAATATGTTAAGTGTTTATAAATACACCACAGAAGTTAAATACCCCCTTTTTAAAAGAGTACTACTAAGCTCTGGTAGTTTGTCTCTAAAACTCTAAAACTCTACTCACTGTAAAGAATTCTTGGTAATGAAAGATTTTTTGGAACACAGTGTGATTTTGATATAATTGTTTGGATGATTACTTTTATTCCAATCTGAAAATTCCGCCTCTGTTTACGGTACATCTGACTCGACACGGCCTGCTGAGGTGTGAACGGATCGGCTTCGTGTTCTGATTGATTTCTTGGGCGTTTTGAGCCTAATGTTGCGTTCACGGCCCCATCAGGACGTGGGGATTACGGAAATCCAAACATGCTCTAGTTTGTATGTGTTGTTTTCTCACATGAACACCCTCGACCAATCAGAGCGGACATGTGTTTTGTTTTGTTTTTTCTGCTCCGTCGCGTCACCGTTCCGCTCGGAGCGGGCTTTGGGGTTTTCCTGAAGGCGATGTGAGGCTAAGCGTGGTGTTTCGCGAGGTTGGAATCGCGCATGAGTGAGTTAGCGTGTTCTCTACATGTTCTGCTGTTCAACTTCTCAGAGCAGTTGGGTGAAAATTATGTGGTTGTTTTCCGGTAGTGTAGATCATTATGTTATAATTTCCACATTTTAAATCACTATCTCCATCTCAGACGACTTAAAGAAGACATATTGTGGTGGAGCCTGCTATATAGTTATAATCTATGGCACTTGTGGACCATTATGTTATAATTTGCACATTTTAAATCGCAATATTAATCTAAAACCAATAAAAGATAATAAAAGAAACAAGTTCGCTGACTTCCGCGTTAGAAAATTGCGATGCCCAGTGGGAGCTGGCGCCGCCTTAAACGTCATCACAACAAAAAGCCGTGAAGCTGTTAGCACCTCCAATGTATAGTTGCAGATCAAGCTATCGAGTAGCATGTTTTTTTGTTTTTCATTTGTACCAAAATGATTAAGTGACGCTGCCGAATCCTACGTGTATCACAGATTAAGAAAATTAAATTGTGGAACAAAGTAAGTACAGAGCAATGGCTGTATTCTGATAGCAAACGGGAGTTGATCAGCAATATGGCATCTTGAAAATAAGTGATTAAAGATGCACAAATCATTCCCAATACAACTTCAAGAGGGTAAATGATGAGGAGAAGCAACTATACCATGGTTAAAAGCTCTGAAAAGTCGATTTTGCAGAATATGTCAGATTTAAAACAAAAACAGAAAAAAATACTTTATTGATGCAAATAAAGTTTGTGTTATGATGAAAAAACAATGCTAAAAATGACTGACTCTTCTCAATAGTTGGAAAATGTAACAAACATCTAATTAGCAACCTTAAAAATGCCAAAATCCAAAATTGAACACCAAATGTTTTTGGTACAAGCATTTGCGTGCAGCTATTCTAAACACAACAGTCTATAAAACATCTCCAAAAAATGTCTTTAAGGTCATACTTGGGGCTAATTAGGCAGTTCCATAGAGCCACTCAGAGGTGTAGCAAGGTCACTTAGGGGTTAACCCTGGTTCAGTGGTACTACAAAGATGGATCACTTTCAATAATATAAGGAGACTTCTCTTTGTCCAATCAGAGAGAAAACCCAAGCTGAACACATTTAACTTAAGCAGATACTGGCTGGAATATGCCTGTTTTTAATCATGTTGTTTTAGAGTAAATACGCGCTAATAAGATTTAAACATAGTAGTTCAGTTGGTCGTGCTCATCCTCTGAAACCAAAGGTCGGTGGTTCGAATCCCACTCTTGACATAAACATCAATGGTGGAGCGCTGCAGCTTCCACAGATGAATACTGTCATTGTGTCCTTGGACAAGACACTTAACCTCCCTCGCCCCCCAGTGTCTGCACACACTGGTGTATGAGTTGCTGTGAATGGGTGAGTGGATCCTTGATGTAAAGGGCTTTGAGTGCCTTGAAGGTAGAAAAACGCTATGTAAATGTCTGAGGCTATAGTTGACTCAAGAAATTCTCGGTCGACTAAAACGAGGACATATCTAGTAAAAAAAAAATACTATTTATGCTGAGAAAAGTACTAAGAAACAATGTATATACGTAAAAACAGATTAACCTTGTGAATCATGATAATCAGACTTTTTACATATAAATTCCAAAGAACACCAAACACTCACTCACTAACTTCTCCTTTCTGTTGTCCCATATATATCATTATAATCAAAATGACATGATAAGTCCAGTAATTCGAGTAATACAATTTTTGGTCAACTAAGACTCCATCAACTAAATGACTTAAGACTTATAAGTCATTTAAGCCCCATAAATGAGACAACATGAGTGCAAATTACCAGTCTCGCTCCTGTCAGTCTGCCCCAGGACAGCTGTGGCAGATCAGACCTGCAGCCTGTAAGAGAGGGGCCCTAAAAGAGTTTGTTTATACGTAATGATATGGTTGTGCCAATTACGTCACGTGACCTTTTGCTGCGATGGACCAGAAAAGTGTTTATTATTGCGCACATTGGTGGTCCAGCCCACTCTGAACTGTATTTATGTGAAACAAAGACTCAAAAGTTTAGTTGTGGAACTTAATTGTGTGGTTTGTTCCTCGGAGCTTTGCAACTTTTCTCTTATGTAACCAATCCATGAATGTGGGTTCACTTCTGAAGGCTCAAAAATAACTCGGAGGATGGATACTGTTGCCGTATCTACAGCACAATCGGAACAAAACAGAAGAAAAGATGAGCCACTTCAAATGAAAATCTATATCCGTAATCTCCCTTTAATTAAATGAAGAGTTGCACCTGTTCAAAGTCACTGCGCTTAAATTAGATTGGTTTTCAACATGTTACAAAGAAATGGAACTCATTAAGATGCCTGCCACCTCAAACAATACAAGTATAACGTATGTGAGTATTTACTGCACAGACAAGCGTTTGCTGTTGAAACTGAGCATATATGAGTTAAAGTGAAACTAAACACTAAGTCCACTTTTTTCATTGCCAAACTGTGTGTATGGTGTTTGAATAGCGTTATCTACTGTTCCTAGTGCTTTTTTTTTTGCTTGCCTGGGATTCAGAATATACACTTCTTCACTACTTCATGAAGATGTGAGTATGGTCACTGATGAATCCCCCTGTTTTCAGATGGGCATGATTGACAGATGGATTAGCCGATCAGGGACACGTGTGGTCCGAAAAAATATAGGAAAAAAAAATTACAAGGCACTGAAAAACATCACGGATTTCTGCAGAATTATTGAGTGAACCACTAAACTGTTCATCTGACGTTATAGAAATTCAGTTTTATTTGTAAATGATGGGTGACCAATGAGCTCCTTCGTTTCAAATGTGTCAATGAAAAAAACAAATCTAACTGGACAATCATGTTTTGCTGGGCTTGAGACTGTCAACAAAAATAACTAATTTAAGTTCAATCTATACTCCAAAAAAGTACTGTTGATGTGCTATTAAAGGTGCACTATGTAACGTTTCTCATGGGAGTCCATCCCGTGTGTCTCAGTGGAGACGTTTTGTTTGTTTGTTTGTTTTCTTTTTAATTGGAATGTTCCACCATGTAGCATTAAATGGTAAATTTTCTGCCTGCACTCAAAGCACTTTACATCAAGGCACCACTCACCCTTTCAAAAACACACACATTCATACACCAGTGTACACATGGGTTAAGTGTCTTGCCCAAGGACACAATAGCAGTATTCATCAGTGGGAGCTGGAATCACGCCGCCAACCTGTGGGTCAGTGGGTCTGACCACTTTACGTTTATGTCAGGAGCGGGATTTGAACAGCCGACCTTTGGATTACTCAACCGACTGAGCTATTACCGCTCATTAAATACATATAATTTGCATTTATTGAATTACAGGTGTTTGCACCTAAAAGTGGACCAACTGATTCTTTAAAAGCACACGAGCTTCATGAGCTCCTTCTGCACAGTTTTCTGTCGCCTACTTTTCCAATGCGCAAAAAATGCACAGACATCAGAACAGTAGATGAGGTTAAGAACACCTTAACAAACAATGCAATGTTACGATATTGTAAAACACATCTGAATATTTGTGTCTCTTTTGAACATGTTGATCAAATGACAAAAGTTCACTAAAAGTTTAACTATTCACAAATTTACTAATTTGATTACTTTTATACTTTTTATTTCATCTTTTGTAAATTACCATTTCAAATTGAAGTTTTTCATATTTTTTTTCTCTTTTTTAATATTCATAAAACAACTGTGCTTCAAGTAGAAATTTCAAATAACTTTTATATGGTTTGAAAAAAAAAATCTCAGTGATAGAGTAGTGGAAATTCGGCATTTGGGAGAAAGATGTGAAATAAAAATCATTTTAGTTGGTTATTTTAGATATTAAATACAGTCTTATTTGTAAAATACTGATGTAATTTGACACTACATGCAAAAATAATAATGCTTAGGCGAACTTATTCTATGGCAGTCAGGGGCTACGCAAATCTATCCAAAGTATCACTATATCTGTGCCACAATGAGTATGGTATTGTATCGATACATTTTCAGATCAATTAGATCGATACCAAAAAATCAATTATAGTACGGTTGTAATGCCAGGATAAAAAGGGTTAATATTTATTTGGACAATATATTGCCCACCTCTAAAAATCGAAATTATGCTTTTGATGCCATTTTAAGTGTCGAGAGATTCAACTCTTAAAGGCCTTGTATTACACAAAATGAATTTTTGTGAGCTTTAAGTCTTACCTCATCAAAAACATACCCAGAGTTGTGTTTTGTTTCATTCACACGTTTGAGTAATCCTGGTTTATTAGTCCGTCTACATCTCCAAAGCTCAAAATGCTCTGTTCCACCCTGTGATGTCATGTAGTGGTAGTTTTCAAATCCAAATGATTCTAATGAAGGTGTATGGAGTTTAAAAACACAGTGGAGCACCTGTATGGAGCATCACAAGGTAGAACAGAGTGTTTTCTGTTTGAAAGAAGAAGGGTTTGTTTGTTAAACGTGAGAATGAAACAAAACACAACTCCAGGTATGTTTTCGACAAGGAAACATTTTAACATAGATCAGAAAATAGCGTAATGTGGGCCATTTAAAGAGATTTTCGTTAAACTTTTCTTCATTTTTCTTGTGCTTAAAGTAAGTGAGAGATCTCAAAGAACCTGTGCGATTCAAGTAGTTTTCCAAATAACAGACTTTCTTTGGTTGCTAAGAGAAACATGCCTGGGAGCTAAGTTGTTCAATTAATGTGTGTACAATAGAAGGTATGTTTAATAGGCCTATTGTCTGAATTAATTGCCGCCGGTAAAGTTGTGTTGTGTAAAGTTTGGATGCGGAGTCAGACAGAAGACGCAGAGAAGGACAGGTTCACAAACAGGCTGCTAATTACTCGCTGGATGTTGTAATTAAGCTGTTGGTTAATTAGGCTGTGCTGGCTCTGCAGTGCACCCATGTGGGGGTCAGGGGAGGGGAGAGCAGCACTTTCACACCCCCAAAACACAGCTCCGCTCTGCTACTTCAAGTGGGGCTCTGGTGGTGTTCTTTGTCCTTCTAAACCAGTCTTAGTTACATGGATGAAACACAGCACAACTTCAGGGATGTTTTAGTACCACTATATACCTACACTATTATTACGGCTTTTAAATGCCTAAAGGAGCACTTTGGAATGTTTCATCTATTATGATGATGATCTATTAAGATTATCGAGATGGTTCAACGTAGTGAACCTAGTGCCTTTTAACACGCCTCAGTCTGTAAGAAGCCCTGTCCACAGATAGTATAAAAGTCCTATATTATGCCAAATTGGCTCTTGTGAGCTTTTAGCCATGTTAGAATGTTGTCACCTCATCGAAAACATACCTGGAGTTGTGTTTTGTGTCATTCACACATGCTTTGTGATGTCATGAAGCAGTGGTTTTCAAGTTAACAGCTCCTTTTGCCTTTAGTTCAGTAGAGACTGGCAATTCCAGAACTGAAATTATCTAAATGATTCTAGTGAAGGTGTATGGAGTTTAAAAACACCGTGGAGCAGTTCCTGTATTGCCACAGGACATCACAAGGTGCAACAGAGTGTTTTCTGTTTGATAGAAGAACTCAGCCTAAATGTGCAGGGTTTTTTTTAAATATCTGTGAATGAAACAAATCACAACTCCAGGCATGTTTTTGATGAGGAAACAACATTATAACAGGCCACGGAAATGGCGTAATATGGCCCCTGTATGATCCTATGTCCCTCCACAAAGCTACGAATGTTGAGATTCAAGTATATCAAGTTTGGAAAATTACATTGCATTTACTATCAGCTGTTGTAAATATTTCCTCTTTTCTATTCATGACAATATACTCAAGTATATGACAACATGTCTCATTTTCCATATCGTAAAAACAACAATTTCAACCCTTTCTGACCTAGTGGAGCTTGTGCACAGCCATTTTTGTATATAAATATATTTTAGCAACCTGCAGAAAATAAACCAATAAAACAGAGTAATGATTTCTTTGTGCACATAAAAGGGGACACAATCATCTTAAAAAAAAAAAAAAAAGCAGACATTCATGACCTTTTATGTTGCCACAAAAATGCAGACATCACAAAGAGAAGTAACTGACTCCTCTAGGCCAAGTCACAGGTCAGATCTATGGAGAAGCAACCCCACTCACTCAAGAGTGCATGTATTACAAGGTATTTTGAAGCAGTAAAAACATGCAAGATGGTTAAGTTCAATGCTATTCTCTGGCTGGCAAAGCAATAACATCTCCATGGAGACAAAAATGTGGCAGAACCTCCACCAGAAAAGACAGATAGTGCATTTTTAAGTAAGTAGTAGATCACAGAGAATACAAGATTAGTGTCTGTGGCTACTGCACTGAGAAATGGTCGATACATTTAAGCACACAACAAACCAAATATTATTCTGGTTAAGAACAAGCTACTAATGACTTAAACACATAAATAAAAGAAAGAATGAGTTAATAAATAAATACGTTTTTGTATGATTTTAACTTTCTATTTCCATGGGATCGTTCAGGTTATGTGCCACCTCCAAAAAGTTACAGTGTTGCTTTAATGAATATAGTCTCTGAAATGTGGAAGACGTGCCCTCTTGAGTGTCCCTGTAACATCTGAAGTGTATCAGTTCCTTTAGCTCAGATTAACAGAGTTCAGTGCTTTGCTTGTTGATTCCGCGCTGTTCCTTAGTTCTCTGTTACACTCCTAAGCTGCCAGACACACCAGCACAGCACCAGCACGGAACAGTATGTAACTGTATCTTTTCTCAAGAACACCGTCCGACATTTCTTTGTTTTTTTTCCTTTTTTTTTAAAGCGGGCCTATTCTACGAAATCAACTTTAGACTATCTTTTAACCATGTTATAGTTGTTTTCTTGTCATTTACCCTCTGAAGTTGTATTTAGAACCTGTACACGCCCACTGTGATGTACTTACTTTGTTCTCCAATTTTATTTTCTTAATCTTTGACACATGTGGGATTCGGCAGTGTCATATAGCTATTTTGGTACAAATGAAAAGAAAAAATCTGCTGCTCGCTAGCGTGATGCGCAGTTATCCATAGGAAGGGTGGACATCATGCAGCGCTTTGTTGTGATGAAGTTTACGGCGACAGCTCCCATTGGGCACCGCCATTTTCTTACATGGAAGTCAGCGGACTTCTTTCTTTTATTAAGTCATTTTAGATCAATATTGCGATTTAAAATGTGCAAATTATAACATAATGATCCACGTGTAACATAGATTATGACTGTATGGCAGGCTCAAGCACAAAATCTCTTCTTTAACTGAAAATGATATGAAGCTAAACCTGACTCCATGTACCATAAAATATTTTGAAAAAGTGATGTTTTTTCCTCCCTAACTGATGTTAAACTGTGTGCGATCTCCAAACTGCAAATTCTGTAAAATGACCTTTTTCATGTTTCGCTTTGAAAGTTCAGCTGTGCTTAATTGCAGCAAGTTTCATTAAACAGAAGGAGACCTTTTGCTCAGTTTGGGTTGGGACCGTCACAGTCTTTACTATACATACAACGCCTCCACAGTCTCACACATACCAGACAGAGCATCGAGATTTTTATTTTTATTTTTTTAAACTTTTTTTGTTCCTCTGATCACTTAAAATTTTAAAGATTAAACAGATAAAGCAGGAGACGATAGCCCCTCAAATATTACTAACGGAAGAAACTTATCTCTGTCTATTGAGACAAGCAGGTGATGCCAACAGGCCAAGTTACAGGTCAGATCTGTGGAGCGTTGAGCCTACGCATAGTAAGAATGCATGTTTTTGAAGTAATTCGTAACAATACACATACACGCTATTTAATAAATGAGATAGATAAGTTAAAAAGCCTGTATCTGATTTTTTTTTCCTATGTATTTGAGCAAAATGTGTCTTGCCCACACGTCTAATTATAAAGCATTGTATGCACTTTGGCATGCTAGTATTTGCATGCCCCGCTTTGGTCTCTGGAAGTTGTGAAAAGCGGTGAATAATTAGGATGCTCAGAATATATAAGGTAAGTGAGGATATATCAGGCAATAAACACAGTGGGTCTGTATTCTACCCATTGTATTCAACAATACAGTAAATGAAATTCATTGTTATTGCCCGGCACTATCTCATGTATGTAATTACAACGAACTAGTGCTGTCACAAGTCTGACCTGTTTTTCAAAGCTAGACTGAAAATACTGCAAGTACTCAGTGGACCGCGTGTAGTGATAATCCTGCATGCTGTTTTTAACGCTAAAGCAGCAGTCAGATAAAGACTTTTTATTTGGTGTAAAAAGGAGGCGGATTTTGACCTTAATTGCGTTGGTCTCCTGGTGGCGGGCGGTGGCGGTGTGTCGCAGGACAGGATATTAAAAGGCTCAGAAAGAGGTCCCCGGGGTGCGCATCCTCGTTCACACTGACATTAAGAACTTACCTTTATCTTGCCTCCCCCTTGAAAAACGCCCCGCAACAATCTAAAGCAGCTTAGCCACCAACCACAATAAAGAGTAATAAGAGTCCTGTTTACCTAGATATAAGCTGCTCTCCACACACTACCCCCACCCTCCTCTTCCTCCTCCTCCGCTCCACAGCCCGAGCCCGCAACAGTATATTAGACAGCTATCAGGCATCTACAAATGTCAGGGGAGAGGGAGAGACCGGTGGGCGGCTT
>JACM01022765.1:0-13496 GCA_000787095.1 Periophthalmodon schlosseri
AGGGATCGAGGGGGGTAGAAAGAGACCCGGGTACAGCAGAGAGAAGGAGAGATATTCTAATCCAGAATTATTCCTTACTTACTTTACACATTCTGATCTTTCTAATTATTCACAGTGATGAGTTTATAAGCACTTTTCACAACTTTCAGTAGGAAAGTTATACGGAGTTATACCGTCACAGTAATGCTAGCAACAATTAGCATGCTAACAGCACACTTCCTAAATATAAGACAACAAAACGCATGATAATTAGATGCAAACAGTACACAGCAGACTTATTTTGACCTCAAAAGCTGCTTATACAATATATCTATACTGGGGCAAGACACATTTTGCTCAAATACATGCATACATACCTAATAATTTTGCGAGCAGCCTACTTTTTGTGTGAAAAAGAGAATTGAAATGGGTTGAAATCAGTGGTCTAAAGAGTGAAACAAGCCCAGATCAGATGCATCTCTTCATTAGGTCACCTCCTACAGCTAACATACGCTATCTCCAAACCACAGGCGCTTTAATATGAGAGTTAAATATAGCTCTGAGATGCCCAGCACAGCACTGACTGTCATTAAACCATAGTATACAAGAGAACGTTATTGTGATATGGGAAATCTTCACTGCCAGATATATCACAAACATATCAACAAGAAAGTACATTTAAAAAAAATCTGGTATGTACGATTGCTTTAGAGCACTATAGACTGAAAAGTCAAAATAAAAAGACAGAAACTATACAAAAGCTAAAGGCTTAACCATAAACTATATAAAGAAGTGGACTAAGTGAGTGTGACGTCGCCCATAGTGTTCGGCTCCAGTCAAATGAAGCTCATCGAAGCTAGTAGTTACAGGGGCCAATTTGGAGCTAAGTTTCATATTTGGAATTCCGATCGCGAGTATCATAGCAACCAAAGAGCTAATCTGGAGCACGGCTGTTGAAGGTAACGCCCCTTACCACCTGCACCACTGGTTTAGCAGGGAGCAAGCACTTAGCAACACTGTTGCTAATGTAGCAGGAGCGATCTCTGGGAAAAAAGATGCCTCATTGGTCTGTTACTAATGTTCGTATCTTGATTTATGGACAAAACTGCGAAATAAAAACTCTAGGATCATGTAGTGTGTGGATTCATCATTTTGCTCTTAACCAATTTTAAGAGCAAAATGACGAGCCTGACAGCAGTAGTTACAGAGAGAGGGGTGACAGTGTTTCAACAGAAAGTAAATTGGAGCCGACGGAGCCGGGCCCATGCTTACTGCCTATTTGGAATGCAGTGGCTAGCAGGTTAGCTATGTGCATTTAACCCTGGAGAACCCAAGAACCCTTCTCTTCTTTGAAGAAGTATGAACAATGCAGTAAATTACTGCTATAAATTCACTGAACACTGAAATATCCACTTTTTTCAATTTTAACCCTTTATTGCCTAATTTAGGATCAGGGCCAAATTTGACCCATTGGGCTTTAGGCGTATCATTTCAAAGAATCATAATAACAAACACTGTCAATGCAAACTATTTTAAGTTTAGGAAAATAATCAGTCAACCACACAGATACAATGAGACATGAGACAATGTTCTTTTTTGCTTTATTTGTTGCATGTTAGAACTGAATTTCAAATGTACAAACACACTTTGGCCAATGGAAACAAGAACACAAAGCTAAAATCACAACCACTCTGGCTCATTTTAGTCCAATATTCATCCACTAGGTGTCTCTATGCTGGGGCCAGAAGGCTCTGGGCTTTTGAAGTTAAATTTGACATATTTTTTGGTTTGTTCATTTTGGGTAGCAGCAATTAACTGAGGCCAAATTTGACCCCGTGGGTTCTCCAGGGTTAAATGTACAGTCTATGGTCTTAACACAGAATTATTGTTTCATAATTTCAGAGCATGTAAAAACACATGATCGACAACATTTCTGATGGAGAGTATGCCACCTGCTTGTCTCCATGGAGATGTCATTGCCTGGAATGCTTCACAGTATGGCATTAAACTTTTGCCTGGCAAGTCACAATGCCCTCTGTCACCCAATCAGATGTGTTTATTTCAGTGATGCATGTGAAACAAAGGAGCTCATTGGTCACCCATCATTTTGAATCCAACCACATTTCTCTCCTCAAATTAGTTTAGTGCTTCGCTCCTTCATGATTCTGCAGAAATCTACATGTTTCTATGGTGGTACTTGTGACTTGGTTCATGTTGGGTCTGAGATCTTATTTGTTTGTTTATTAATGAGTTCTTCATCAGTGGAATAGCCCTTCTCTTCAGGTGATCTGTTAAAAGTCATTAGAATTTATCACAAACTCATTAAGCTACAGCTCAGTTAAAAGGAAGAGACAAGAGCAGAGGTGGCATGTCCACACAGAGATAGTGGAACACACTAGCACAGACTATGTCATTTAATCAGTGGTGGAAAGAGTACTGAACATGTGTACTCAAGTAAAAGTACAGTTACATGACTAATAGTGTACTCAAGTACTGGAGTCTGGCTTGGGTGGTGGAACTTCAGACAGAGCCTTTATTTCGTGTCACACGAGGAGTGTTGATGGCATCGGCTGCAAAGTACCAGTGTACATGTTTTTTTGTTTTTTTGTATTATTCATAGATTAGGTTTGTTTTTTGTATTTTTAGTTTTTGGGGTTGAAGAATGGCACTACCTTTTAAAACTATTATGAAAAAATAATTTCACTTTTATTACTGACTGAGATGAACATTGTGCCAGTTCTTATTTCTTGTGGACTGGCCCAGTAATTACGGATATACTAAGGGATATACAGGAATAATACAGGGATATAAGTGGATGGGAGGGCATCTGACACATAGGGATATTCATGGGTTTTAGCTTCCAGTTATTTGATGCCATTTTGAGGATGAGGTTGGTTTGAATTGGTAATTGGTTTGGCGACTGTGCTATCTTTTCATCACTGTGGACCCATGGATAGAAGGATGGGAGGGCATCTGACACACAGGGGTTTTCATGGATTTCAGCTTCCAGTTATTTGGTGCCATTTTGAGGATGAGGTTGGTTTGAATTGTTAATTGCTATGGTGGCGGTCCTATCTTTTCAGCATTGTGGACACATGGGAAGAGGGATGGGAGGGCATCTGACTCACTACATAGCTCTAACCACTTGTACAACTCGATAAAACCAAATGTCAGAGGAGAGGTGCTGCTCCTTTGGCATTAAACCCACGGTTTGGTCTCATGTAGGATCTTTATTAAAATATCTTTTTCTCTTCTTTCTCGCCTCTGTACCTCAGGCTCTGCTGCGATCCATACCCCTCTGATCAATAAGCAATCTGATGATAATTACTCAGACGCCCGCGCACCGACACAGCCACGCGGGCAGGGGGCAGCGTCACGGATCATTTGGGAAGAAAACTCAATTTTTCCATCATAGAAATTAGTCTCGGTTCAGTTTTGACCCCATTCTAAATTTCTTTAGCAATTTCTCTGCCTGTGAAGTCAAGAACAATAGGCTGTGTTCATGTTATGGAATTTGATGGTGTCATAGTTTCAGATGGAGGGCAGGGCTTATATAGATTCAGTGTTTTTGAAAGAAATCTCCACACATGTTGAACCTTGTCATTATTTGTTTGAGATTGGCTCCACACACTTGTCATATTAATCTTATGGCAACTGACAGCAAAGGCACCACTTTCTTAGCCTATTTTGAAAAAAAAAAGAAAAGATTGCGAGATTGTGGCCACACCTCCATGTCTAAGCCTGATTTGGTCTGATCTCTGAAGCTAAGCAGGGCTGGGCCTGGTTAGTACTTGGATGGGAGACCGCTGGAAATACCAGGTACCACAGTGGGGCAGCAGTGACAAAAACTGTCATTGTGTCCTTAGGCAAGACACTTGCCAAACTGCCTATGAATTCAGTGTGAGTGTTGGTGGTGACAGGGACTGATGGTGCAGATTGGCAGCCTCACTTCAGTCAGGGCAGCTGTGGCTACAATAGTGTCTTACTTTCATGTGTATGTAATGAATAATGCACAACATTGTAAAGCAACTTTTGTTTCTGGAAAAAAATATGATCTGTGCGTTTCTAAGTGATAAAAAATAGCACCATTTCCATAGCAATTCTATCTTCTTTTGAATGTTGAAAAGTCCCTAAAATGGTGCCTATAAACAGCGAACTCATGAATATGACATGTGCCTTATTATTATTTCATTAGCACACACAATATATATTCTGGATTATGTCCAGACAGGGCATTATTATGAAGTGGTGATCCTGTCATCTCTTGTTTAAATAGAAGTAAAACCTTAAGTGTAATGGTATGCAGTCACTGATGTGAGATTGCAGCGTACAGACACAGGGAGGCAGGCAGAGGGCAGCGTCACGGATCATTTACAGATAAAGTGCTGGACTGTTAGCGACGCGGCATTTCCTGTTCAATTCACCAACGTGTTTTTGTGCTTTGCTTTGATTGTGTCCGAAGGCGAGAGAAAACATAGCACCACTCTCTCTGTGCCTCCCTGTGTCTCCCTGTGTCTCCCTGTGTCTCTCTGTATCTCTCTGTGTCCCTGTGCCTCCCTGTGTCTCCCTGTGTCTCCCTGTATCTCTGTGTCTCCCTGTGCCTCCCTGTGCCTCCCTGTGTCTCCCTGTGTCTCCCTGTGTCTCTCTGTATCTCTCTGTGTCCCCCCTTTTCCCTGTGCCTCCCTGTGTCTCCCTGTGTCTCCCTGTGTCTCTCTGTATCTCTCTGTGTCCCTGTGCCTCCCTGTGCCTCCCTGTGTCTCCCTGTATCTCTGTGTCTCCCTGTGCCTCCCTGTGCCTCCCTGTGTCTTCCTGTATCTCCCTGTGTCTCCCTGTGCCTCCCTGTGTCCCTGTGTCTCCCTGTCTCCCTGTCTCCCTGTGACTCCCTTTGTCTCCCTGTGACTCCCTGTGTCTCCCTGTGGCCCTGTGTCTCTCTGTGTCTCCCTGTGCCTCTCTGTTTCCCCCGTGCCTCCCTGTGCCTCCCCCTGTCTCCCTGTGTCTCCCTGTGTCTCTGTATAGTCCCTGGTTCTGGTTTTAAATGCAATAAAGAAAAGATGTGGGTACAAAGATGTGGGGACAAGTAAAACTGAACTCTCCAATGGGTGCTGCAGTTTAAAGAGGGGTATTACACTCAGTTATTACCCCACACTGTGGGGTAATAACTGCTAACATAATGTGTTAACACATTAAGTGTTTAATATGTTTCACCTCTTTCACCTCACCACATTTTTGATGCTCTGAGTCCCCCCTCCCTTTGCTCTGCACGTTAAGTCACTCCCCCTTCACAGTGCTTCACAACACAATCAGTGTGCATCCTGCTAATGACACTACTTCACATTGCGTCAGGTTTGTGAGGTTGCTGCATACAGTTTTTAATCATGATTTTATATATGTTTATGTGGAATTGTTGTGTGGCCTGCTCACACTAAGGATGTATTTTTTTTACATTTTTCAGTGCCATAAAAACATCACAAATTAAATAATAATAATAATAATAACAACAACAACAACAACAACAACAGCAATAATAATAATAATAATAAAAAATAATAAAAGTTTATGTAGTTCTACCACTGTGAAATAAAAAATAAATGAAGAAAAATTTTGAAAAAATAAATAAATAAATAAATAAAAAAAAACCAAAAATCTAGTTCTGTGAAATAAAAACAAATGAAGAAAAAAAACCAAACATAAAAAATATTCCTCGTCCACACTCTTCCCGTTCTCGTAACATTATTTGATTTGACATTTTATTTACTTTAGTTTTTTTAGGGCTAGAAAGTTACACAGTAGGGCTTTAAGTTTTGCAACATGGTAATCAATCGAAAAGTACTTTAACATACCTGAATGATTTAAAACATTTAAATACTTAATACACTGCAGTGGTCTTTGGGGACAGAGGAGGTGAAGGTCAGTTATTAAAGAATCATTGGTTTGATCAATAAACCATAGAATATAAAAGAGGAGCCGCAGAGGGAGGGTTGTGGGTTAGACTCCCCGAGAATACTGAATACTCTGATACATAGCCCTGGTCCAATCCTGGTTTAGTCCTGGTCTAGTCCTGGTGTAGTTTTGGATTGGTCCCAGTTTGACAGATGTATGCAAGTATATGTGACTATAATTAAAGGAACTGTACCCAGTTTTTTTTTCCCAAAATGTGTCTTGCCCCATTACAGATATATTGTATAAGCAGATCTTGCTAGTTGTTGTTAGCTTTACCATGGAGGCAAAACTCCGCACTGGTCTCTGAGAGTTGTGAAAAGCACTTATAAACTCATCGTGGTGAGTAATTAGGATGCTCAGAATGCATAAGGTAAGTGAGGAATAATTTTGCAAACTGCAAACCATTTAAAATTAACTAGTTCTGTTTTTCATTTTCAAACTGCAAAAAATAGGTACAGCACCTTTAATGTGTCATTTTAATCCTGTATCACATTTTTGTGCTTTTTGACTTTTGTTTCTTCATAACATCTTTATTTATAATGCAAATGGGCTGGTTTTTGGCAGAGTGAAGTATCTTTGAGTGTTGTAACATTTTCTCATCAGTTTTAAAATGTTGCCTATTCTAATTAATGCTAGTAAAAATATTCTCTGTGGGAGCTTGGGCACAAAAGGGTTAAAAATATTTCAAATGTGAGTCAAAAAAGTTTAAAAATAATACGAATGCTCTGATTTTGTATAGCCAAATATATTTCAGGTGTATAAAATGGGACTTTTGTATGAAATTGACCACTGCCAAAAAAAATAATAATGCATTTGCAAAGTTATGGCTGATAAACTTTTACATACACGAGGTTCTTAAAATGAAAAAAAAAAAAAAAAAATCCAGTTTGCATTAAACATATGGAAGATATTTCACCTTTTGTCAGTGGCGGGATGTGCATTTCACCCTTGGGCCTTCAGTGACATCCCATTTACACATTACAACATCACCTCAATATAGGCGAGTCAAGCAACACTTAATTTCAGGAGCATTTAAACCCAATAAGCTGCATTGCATTCACAATTAAGAGTAGGAAACGAAGTTCACAGATACTGTCAAAAATTTAAAACGAAAATGCAATTTAAAGATGCCAAACAAAATGCCACCAAAATTATGCTATGTGAGCTTAAACAAGTCTAAATTGTGCAATGTCGCCGTTTCATAAAAGACACCAACCAGACGATAACAAAACAAACTATTCTTTGAAAATAAAGTAAACAGATCAATTACATTTTTTGACAGCAGGCTATACAACAGCAAATAACTGAAAATGTGGCACAGCTGAGATTGAACGAACTTTAGTGCAGTTTTAACTGAGGTGACTTCAGTGCGCCACGTTATTAACATAATAAACTCACTTTTTCATCGTGGAGCTCCGTCTCCCTGCGTTTGCTGAGCTGCAGGTCCACTTCAGTGTCTCCAAATGTTTTTAAATGCACCGTAGCTTGTAAGTGCCCAGCCGTACAACAACCACTACCACAATAAACAACATTGGAAGCCACTCAGCTAGGTGGCTATACCGTAATATGACATAGAGAGAACAGAGAATAGAGAATATTTTTGTTTGCATATTTATGAAAATAAAATAAAATAAATTCACTTTTCTGAGTATGTTTAGGCCAGCAGCGAAGGCCTTGCTGGCCCTGACGGCCCACCACTGCTGTTTGTGTGAGCTATTTTTGGAACTAATCTTTCACAGACAGCAGGGTTTAATGACCAGCACAACAAAAAATTCCAGGTTGCATCAATTGAATTGAAAATAATCCACTTTTTGTGATATTTTAACTATTAAATACAGTGACTGACAGAAAGTCAGACATTTAGGGGTTAAAAATATTTGGAAATACACATAAACATAATAAAATATAGATCATAAGTTAACATCTTGGTTGAATGAATAGAATAAAACATAAATATGAAATTAATCCTCAGATTAGTATTATAATTTTTTTTTTAAATTGAATTTCAGAAGTTTTTTGAAGGTGTGATTGAGCATTAAACTCGATATTTGCTATTTGATTTTTGAGTATCGAATAACTTGCCCGAGCAGCCAGTCCCTTCTACATTCTCTCTGAATCCAGAAGGCTCTGGAATCAGACCATGAGAGTGAAAAACCTCTGTTATATCATGTAAAAGAAGTGATACAAAAGCCATGTTTGTTTTTACTAAAATAGAGCACACATCTCTCTGATTTGTTAACCCGCCTGTCAGTCACACCCTCTGGAATCAGGAACACAGTTCCAGACCCATTCGTCTTTGTAAATTTTTGTCAAAGCGTGCGGTTCTGGCTGGACAGGTAATAGAACAACTATGTAATTTTCCCTTGTGGAGACCCTTATAGGTTTACTTGTGAAGCACTTTTACATAACACCTAAAAATAGTGGTTTAAGACAAAAACTGATCATTTTTCCAGCTATAAATCTCATTGTATTAGTCTTTACACATTATAGTCGCGTTACAAATCCATCCTTTGCACCTCTCCTCTTTTCGTAGCCTATTTTCGCCCACAGTCTCACAGTCTCCTGTTGGATAGAGATCATTAAGTAAACTGTGAACATGAACTGTGAATTTGGTTTTCAGGGCAGTAAAAATAATATACAACTGTTATTTATAGTGCTATTTTGAACACGTATGCAACTCTTAGTAACTATAATGCTACTAGATATAAAAAACAGCATCCTCTGGTCCATCTGACCCTCTCCTCTGCATCCTCTGCTCCATCTGACCCTTTCCTCTGCATCCTCTGCTCCTCCTCATAATC
The DNA here is from genome assembly GCA_000787095.1 of Periophthalmodon schlosseri. NCBI lineage: Eukaryota > Metazoa > Chordata > Actinopteri > Gobiiformes > Gobiidae > Periophthalmodon > Periophthalmodon schlosseri. Next base: position 8,721 of record JACM01022765.1, read on the forward strand.
CTAGTTTGAATAGAGTTGAAAATGAGTTTGACAATTTCTTTCTAACTACATTTGCATAACACTAATAAATCACTTTTCATTTCTCATGTCATGTTTGATGATTTGACAGAGCTTTTTGTCCCTTGTTTTTTTTTGTTTGGTCTGTAGATGTTGTTTAGCTCCATCAGACAGGCTCCATCTTGGCTGTCACGGCTCATTCTTCTGCCCCCGTACGGAGCTCCCTGTCTGGGCTGAGTCACTGTGATCCTGGGCGTCTGAAAGCTTCGTCTCTGGTTCTCTGAGCTGTATGAGGACAGATGCTCCGCCCACAGACACGTGCAGTGGAAATCAATGAGAGATGGTTATTTAGTGATCAAGCTGTTTACTGAGTTAGCTTAAGGGAGATGCATCATGCAAAATGGACTTTAAAGAGCTTTTAATGCTGTTCCCTCATTATTAGCGTAGTTATATGATGAGTGATTCATGCATGTTTGAGGAATCAACTCTTAGTAACTATAAACGCTACTAGATACAGAAAACTGCATCCTCTGCTCCATCTGACCGTCTCCTCTGCATCTTCTGCTCTGTCTGACGCTCTCCTCTGCATCCTCTGCTCCATCTGACTCTCTCCCCTTTCAGTAATCCTATATTGCTCTGCATTTGTGACTTCAGTGCTCAGAAAGGCCATGTTTTGACCTAAACCCTATCTCCTCACCCACTGTTCTGTACAAACTTTCAAGTATTAAAAATAATAATAATAAATCAGAATCTGGTTCACATGTGTAAGGTTCAAAAATGCCATGTAACCATTATTTCAAAAACAAAAATATATTAATAAAATTCTCTTGTTACGGTGAAATGCCACTATGAAGAGGCAAGATCTATCAGTTGTGCAGTTTTGGACAGAAAGTCACAGGACCAGTTTCTATTATTAATCCATTTTAGATCAATACAACAATAACAAAATTCAGTGGTGGAAGCAGTACTCAATTTTGTTACTTAAAGTAAAAGTACATATACAAAAAAAAACTCATGTAAAAGTGTCACATGAAAAAATTAACTTAAGTAAAAGTACCCATTTAAAAAATCTACTTAAAGAGTAAAAAGTAAAAGTGTTTTGTGCAGATTTTGAGGTGTTATAAGACTTCAACAGAGACTGTTCAACAGAGACAACTGTTGATATTTGTAGATTTTTTTTTTGTTTACTCATTAAAATTAAAAATAAGCCCCTCAGCCTTTTCAGTAGGTCTCAAATGGTATTAAAAAAATACATATACTTTTCAGTCCTGTTCAAAAATGTAGTGGATTATAAAGCACAGAAACCTTCTCTCAAATGTAGTGAAGTAAAAGTAAAATGTACTTTAAAATGTACTTAAGTAAAGTACATATACCTAAAATGTGTACAGCACTACTACTTTTACTTTGACTTTTTCCACCACTGACACAATTCCTGATAAATAAAAGCATTAGGTTCACCGTACTGTCCCTGCAGTGAACTCTGTCAGAAGCAGCGTGCAACCACATGTTGACAAGCAGGACTACCCTAGCAGGAGGACTGGTGTATTGTGCATGTTTTGGGTGATGGGGGGAAACTGGAGTGCTTTGTGGAAACACAGACACAGGGAGAACATGCAAACTCCACACTGAGAAGCTTTATATACCACTGGACTTCATATTATATCATTAGTAGGTTTTGTATTTTCATAAGGACCACATAGGAACTTGGCACTGCTGCAGATTTGGCACATTTTGTATTGTATTGTATTATTGTATTATTAGTGCTTAAAAACAAGTGCATGGACATAATGGAGCTATAGCATGACTGTCGCCAAGGCTCATTTTGAGCCTTACATTTCACAGACACATATTTTAAATTTGTAGGAGGTGCAAAAAGCTAACACGTGTAACTTGGTTCTTTATAGATATAAAGTTTAATATAATTTCTCACTACTACTACTACTACTGCTACTTCTACTGCTGTTGTTACTGCTACTGCTACTTGTACTGATCCTGCTATTACTATTACTATTACGACTACTACTACTACTACTACTACTACTGCTACAAAAAAAAATACTACTACTTGTACTACTACTACTACTACTGCTACTACTACTGCTGCTACTATGAATACTACTACCACTGCCTACTGCCACTATCCCTACTACAGCTACTACTACTATTAGTGGGCAACAGTTTGTAGAGTGGTCAGATCCACTGACTCACAGGTTGGCGGCATGATTCCAGCTCCTACAGATGAATGCTGTCGTTGTGTCCTTGGGCAAGACACTTAACCCACCTTTCCCCCAGTGTATGCGTACATTGGTGTATGAATGTGTGTGTGAATATGTGAGTGGTTCCTTGATGTAAAGTGCCTTGAAGATGGAAAAGCACTGTATAAAAATGTTACCATTTACTACTACTACTACTACAACTACTACTACTACTACTACTACTACTACTACTGCTACTACTACTACTACTACTACTACTACTGCTACTACCACTACAACTACTATGCTGTTAAAAAGAAATCTGAACTTTATCATGCCAGTAGTACATTTTTATCAGTTCTCTTATTAAAATCATGTAATCTTAACATATTGGCAGTTAGTTCTTTTGAACTGGCAGAAGAAAGAGTATTTCTTGAGCAGACAGCCCTTGTGAACAGTGGACTAGGCTCTGATTTGTATAAAAATAATTCCGTCTGTGGGTGGAAAATCTACAATTGTTTGGCATTTTCTGTTAAAATCCTTCCCAAATCGACCTCCGGCAGCTCGGATCGCCATGTTTGAAGGATTAAATGCATTTTTAGAAACCTCAATACGGATCTGCATATTTCACTTTACAATATTAGCATTTGTTTACCTTCTCAGCCCATGACAAATCAGGCCATAGCCATAAATCTGAAGTTTCGAGAACTGGTGTAAAGAACACATATTATACAGAATGGACGTTTTGAGCTTTGAACCCTGTTATAACATTGTTCACTCAAAGGCCTGTCACAATAACACATTTTGAGCACGATATATCGATACAGAGATATACAGTGATAAACGATAATATTGAAACTACTTTATGTCACTGACACAAAGCAAGAGAATCTCAATAAACCGATTTTAAAATAGACAGTATTATTAAAATCATGAGCTGCAACAAATAAATAACAGAATGAACTCATAATTAGCCATAATAGTAACTTATTCAAGTCCCTACAGCTCAAATCTTATCGTACTACAGCTAAAATAACAAAAATCTCTCCATTATTGCAAAGAAAATGTACACACGATAAATATTGAGCCCAAAAATATAATGTTCTAGCTTTCTTGTATTGAATGATAAATTGATATCGTAATTATGGTGACAGGCCTATTCACTGATCAAAAACATACCGGGAGTTGTATTTTGATTTATTGACGATTGTTTGATGAATTTGTGTTTAGTAAGTTCTCTCCTTCTGAGTAGTAGTCCTGGTTTAGTCTTGATGTAGTCCTTGGTTAGTCCTGGCTTAGACTTGGTTTAGTTCTGGTTTAGCCATGGTTTAGTCCAATTGTTCACATTTATTCCCTTCTTTCCTATTTAGCAAAGCCATTTCTGTGGCGGTACAAATGAGAAGTAGCAAATAACTGGTCTTTTAAGAGTGAACTGTGTAATAATCTTTGGACAGGGCTTCATTTGATCTGGCGTTTGCCAGAACAGGTTCCGGTTTCTTTCCATTTTCAGCTGATACGCATTCGGGAAATGTAATTGTTTGATCCTGTAATTTTTCTGGCTGCTGTCGGCACTTTTTCAAATTACTGTAACTCATTATTAGAATGTGCAATCATCACAATTTAAACTGCTACTGAAAGCTCAGGCCTGGCACTTTCCAATGCTACTACATGTATTACGGTAATGACTGAAGTGGGCATGTCGGGGGAGGGGCGAGAGCGTGCAGACACCTCCAACAGCAGAGGAGCATAAACAACAGCTTGTAAGTGATTTGGGCAATTTTTAGCAAACTTTTAACAGACTTTTAGCACACATTTACTTGTGTTTTATTTGTAGAATTGTTTTTTGTATTGTAGATAAAAAAAATAGGCTGGTGCAGAGAGATCTGGGCGGCAGTTGAAGGTGGGGCCCTCGACAACCGGATCTCTGGACAAGGAGACTGGTTCTGGGGACATGGAATGTCACCTCGCTGGGGGGGAAGGAGCCTGAGCTTGTGCGGGAGGTTGAGTGTTACCGACTAGATATAGTCGGCCTCACCTCCACGCACAGCATGGGCTCTGGAACCCAACTCCTTGAGAGGGGCTGGACTCTCTATTTCTCTGGCGTTGCCTGCGGGGAGTGGCGGCGAGCTGGTGTGGGCTTGCTTATTGCCCCGCAGCTCAGCCACCATGTGCTGGAGTTCACCCCGGTGAACGAGAGGGTCGCGTCCCTGCGCCTTCAGGTCAGGGACAGGTCTCTCACTGTTGTGTCAGCCTACGAGCCAAACAGCAGTGTAGAGTACCCGGCCTTCTTGGAGTTCCTGGGAGGGGTAGTAGACAGTGGACTGACTGGGGATTCCATTGTTCTCCTGAGGGACTTCAATGCCCATGTGCGTAACGACAGTGACACCTGGAGGGGCGTGATCGGGAAGAAAAGCCTCCCTGATCTGAACCTGAGCAGTGTTCTGTTATTGGACTTCTGTGCTAGTCACAGTTTGTCCATAACGAACACCATGTTCGAGCACAAGGGTGTCCATCAGTGCATATGGCACCAGGACACCCCAAGGTCAAAGGCTGATGATTGACTTGTGTCGTATTGTCGTGTCAT
>KN473477.1:7460-21830 GCA_000787095.1 Periophthalmodon schlosseri
AGGAGCATTTGCTGGCTTGGATAACTTGCTTCGCTTGCATATCAACAATAATAGACTGACCACAATAGATCCAAGATGGTTCAAAGCGTTACCGAAGTTGGAGGTGCTAATGCTAGGTGGAAATCCGGTAGTAGCGTTACCGGAACAAGCATTTATTGCGTTGAAATCTTTGCGGAGTCTTGTTCTCGGAGGCATGGGGCTACAAAATCTAGCAGAGAAAGCGCTAGACGGTTTGGATCAGCTAGAAAGCCTCTCCTTCTTTGACAACCAGCTCACAAAAGTCCCCACTGCAGCCTTGCGAAGAGTTCCCGGGCTCAAATTCCTCGATCTCAACAAAAATCGGATAAAGTTGATTCAAAATGGTGATTTCCGTGATATGGTGCATCTTAAGGAGCTAGGTTTAAACAACATGGACGATTTGGTTTCAATTGAGAAAGGTGCCTTGGAAAATCTACCGGAACTGACCAAACTTGAAATCACAAATAATCCACGTTTATCCTACATACACCCTCACGCGTTTCTTAAGCTAACCCGACTCGAAAGTTTAATGCTGAACTCAAACTCGCTTAGCGCTCTACACCACAATATCATGCTATCTTTGCCCAATTTGCAGGAAGTTAGCTTACACTCCAATCCGTTACGTTGCGATTGTCTATTCCGTTGGGCTGCCGAAGAATCTCCTCATCTTTATATCGACAAAGATCAAACCGATACCCAAACACTTCGAGTTGTACGATTTATCCAACCGCAAGCCACACTTTGCTCCGAACCTCCAGAATTGAGATCGCGTAAAGTTAGGGAGGTATCAACTCTAGAGATGTCTGCGTCTTGCCTCCCGATGATCCCATCAAACTCGCTCCCTTCGTACGCTGGCGTAAGAGAAAATGGAAAACTCGTCTTGCATTGCCGTGCGCTTGGAGATCCCCAACCGGAAATCTACTGGGTAACTCCTTCGGGGATGAAACTGGGACCAAATAAACCAAATTTGTGTCGCAATTTTTCAAGATCTAATCATAACTTTACTTCTAGCAAAAATCAAGACAGCCAGAATCGGTCGTTATGCTATCGTAACAAACACTACAAGTTACTTCCCGAGGGTACGTTGGAAATTAGCAAAGTGACATCCCACGAAGCCGGATTGTACACTTGTATTGCTGAAAATATTTTAGGTGCTGATACAAGAAGCGTAACCGTTGGCGTGCATGCTCGAGAAAGTCGTCGGAAAAAAGCTAATTTGAAAGCGTTTTTGCGAGCGGAGGTTGCCAGATTGGAGTTAAGGGAAGTTGGAGAACGCTATGCTATCCTGTCCTGGCAAAATGTACGTAACCTACCTTCAACGCGTCTATCGTGGCAAGCCATATACGTCAATTTGCACACACCAACTTATACGACAAGAATCCTAGCTGGAACGCAAAGTTTCAATCTAACGCATTTGCAACCAGAGACGTTTTACAGGGTATGTCTCCACCTAGGGGTCGCAGATGATACCAAGCGCGTTAGCAAAAGGGTGAGAACTGTTAGAAAACCTCAATGCGTCACGTTTAGGACGAAGGAAGCCGACGAACCGGAAGCTGGTCTTGAGCTAAAACCGGAGTTGACATCGACGGCTGTAACGCTCCTGCTGCTAGCGCTAATTCTGCTAGCTTTAGCCGGGCAAAGCTTTGAGACAGAGGGTCAGAAGGGTGATCATGTGATGCTGCTACAGGAAGTGAAAGGTCATGTGATCCAGGTCAAAGAAGATAAAGGAGGAGAGGGGAGCGAGAAAGTGCCATTGTGATGGGTTAAACAGCGAAACATGGCTTTATAGAGGAGGATTTGTTAGCATATATTTTGATTATGTTTTACAAACTTAAAGATGCACTATGTAACTTTTGTGGTGGAGGGTTTGCCACCTTGTTGTCTCCATGGAGATGTTATTGCTTTGCCTGGAATGTTCCAAATTATGGTATTAAGCTTGTCTTTCTTTTTTTTTCAGTTAGTGATGCTTTTATTGCTAACAAAAACACCTCTCACCTCTCCACTGATCTGACCTGTAACTTGGGGAGCAAACCTAAGTTTCCACGAGTCTAGGTTCCCACAGCCCTGTTTATGATATGGGCCCTGATATTTTATTTAACCCTGTAGCGTCGGATGCTATGGTCGCCGATAGATTCGCAGCTTGCGGGTTTCTTTTACCGTAACTCCGCAACCAATTGTGCCGTCATGTAAATTCAAACGGCATCTCAAAGCAGAGGCACGGAGGCTCTTTAAATATGTTACTGTCATGACGGTAATGCGCTTACGTTGTCCCTTGAAGACGACCAATCAGAGCGTAGCTGTCGCTGCGATCCTCCCAATGCTAAGGAAGCACTCTGGCGACGCTCACACGAAAGCATCCGACGCAAAAGAGTTAAAGTAAAGCAGCAAAGGGGTCTGTTGTCCCAGGCCCCAAGGTCTTAGGGGCCCAGAATTGGACCCTCTTCCTATAAACTTATATTATAGAGGGGCCCATGTGAGGCTTTTTGCCCCGGGCGTCCAAATTTCTGTCGACGGGCCTGCTCCTCCTTGTCTAAACTTAATCCCATATGGTGGAACATTTCAGGCAAAGCAATAACATTTCCAAGATGGTGGCTGAACCTCCATCTGAAAGTGATTGGATTATTTTTATTTATTTATTTTGTCTGAAGTTTGAAAAAGTAAAATACCTATTGGAGTTGCATAGGATATTGTTTGAGTTTTTGGGACTATTTTTATATTTTATAGGCAGTATATAGTCACAAAATCCTCCAGTATAAAGCAACGCAATGTGGTCTAACTCTATTGAAAATGATTGTGTTATATACAGAATTACTGACACTACATCCACTTACATGAGACTACAACCTGGTGTGAAACGTGAAAGAGAAAGATTGTAAACCCAGCCATGGTGTGTGGATATATAGATTTGTATTTATTTTCTATACCATATAAAGTAAATATATATTGTCATTGTTTTGTGTTTAAGTGTATTGTACAGAATTAAGAAGAAAATGGACAATCACAGACGCTGAGTTGAAGAGTAAATCAAAAGACTTATCTGAAAGCGGTTCGGGCTCCAGGGTCATCGCGGCGGCTACGTTGTTAAAAGCGCAAATGAATTCCAGACTTTGGGACAATGTTGGACAAAGTTGCTGCTTATTTTTGCATTGTAAGCTAGTGATTGGTGTGAACTTTTTGCTTTGCTTCCAGTCAGTAACACGGGACATTTCAAAACTCAACAGTACTGTGGAAAAGTTGATTTAAATTTACAGATGCGCTATGTAACTTACCCATTTGAAACCTGGAATGTTCCAAAGTACGGCATTAAACGTATCTAGCATTTATTTTACACAGCGCACAGTTATTGTATTGCTGAAAAATATCTTGGAAAAACGTGCATTATTATTGCGAGTGGGGTCGTCTCACCCCACAGACCTGACCTGTAACTTGGCTCGGAGGCATCGCCTGCTTGTTTCCATGGAGACGGATAACTTTAATGCCATGTTGTGGATCATTCTAGGCAACATCTCCACGGAGACAAGGAGGTCGCCATCCATCCACGAGAAAAGTTACATAGAACACCTTAAATTTATGAATTAAGTTTTAGTTTAAGAAGGCGGCCATTGTGTGGACATTTTATTAAAAACAAAAAAGCGCTACGGCAACGGTCCTAGTTTTTCATCATTCTGAAACCCATGGATAGAAAGAGCATTGACCCCAAGTTGTACCGGGTAGTGGGTCATATAAACTTATTTAACTACTTCTCTTATTACAGTGCTGTTTCCTCATCATAAACATTTGCATTCCACTAAAATATATTCTTACAGTTGCGAGATCGGTCGCCTGCGCCTTGGCAGAGGTCTAACTCTATTTTTAGTTTTTCTTTTGTGGAAGTCGTGTATATTTTTGTACATCACATCTGTCTTTCTTCATCGCTCTGACTTTTGCACAGTACTGTTTACGCTCATCCCAGAAGCATAATTTAAAGTGATTGTGCTCAAGTCTATTTTGAAACATTATCTAATAAAAGATCAAATTTATCCAACTCTCTTGTAACTATTTCATTATTTTCTTACATTGGGGTGTTACAGGGTGGATGGGCGCTTCCTTAGAGACGGGGTGAGAAGCTCAATCACACGGGAGGAGCTTTGATTAGAGCCGCTGCTGCTCCACGTTGAGAGGAGCCAGCTGAGGTGGCTCGAGAGGTGTTCCGGGTATGTCCCACCAGGACACGCAGGAGGGACTGTGTCTCTCGGCTGGCCTGGGAACACCTTTGGGTCCCACTGGAGGAGCTGTAGGAAGTGTCTGGGGTGAGGGAAGTCTGGGAGTCCCTGCTTAAACTGCTGCTCCCACGACCTGCCTCGCATAAGCAGAAGAAAATGGATGGATGAGTTACACTGAAAAGTGACAGATAACTAATGTATTGTTGTACACAGCTGCTTGTCGTATCTAAAGCTTTTAAGCTGACAGCATTAAAGATGGTTCAGGCAGTGTGGTTTATCATGCCCCCTGCTGGCTAAGACCTGACACTGACCACATTATACAGAAATCATGTAACAGGCCGTTTAGACTTTTAATTTATCAGCGAGTGGGTGGAGTAGTCCATATTGAATAAATTAAGAGAACTGTTACTTGGAAACTACATATGGAATTATTATGAGTTTGGGTGAATATAACATAATGGCAAAATGATCTGTTTTGCTTGTTAACTGTCATTTGAAGTTGTAGGTTTCACTTAACTGTAAAAGATCAGTAGTACCTGTGCACTAGTGCCGAGTATCAAAGCGGTGTGTGCATGAGTGAGGCCAATGGCGCAGATTGGCAGCTGCGCTTCCATCAGTCTGTCCCAGGGCAGCTGTGGCAGACAGTAGCTTACAACCACTGAGTGTAGAGTGAATGAATAATGCACTGTAAAGAGCTTTGTGTCTTGAAATGGTGCTATATAAATCCAGTGCTTCATTAAATGTGTATTTTATGGGGAAGGGTCCACCGTCTGCTTGTCTCCACGACGATGTTAGCGCATTGCCTGGAATGTTCCACAGAATGGCATTTTACTAATATTACATTTATTCAAATGCAAATTATTGCCTAAAAATACCTCGAAAAACATGGTTTCCTGCTTAGAGCCATGGAGGTAGACATGTTTAAAGCCAGTCTGTGGAACATTCAACACAAAGCAATAACCTCTCCATGGAGACAGACAGATGGCAGATCCTACTTCAGAAAAGTTACACAGTGCAGCTTTAAGGAATGGCACCCTTTACTGTTGGTGTTTTCAGAGTCTATAATGTGATGATGTCATATTTCCAGATGGGGGAAAAGATCGATTACATTTCACATTTCCATTAAATATCGGCAAAGTTATATCACAAATGTTGAACCTCATCATCTATTAGTGACTAGACGCTAGAACTCACTGTATTACAACACAAACTTGCATTTGAACAATGTTCATTTTAGCTGCCCCCATCTGTGTTAAATATTATTGACCTATAGAATGTGGTGATGTCACCTGAAACCCACTATTCAACATGAACCTACAGACCTACAGTTATATCACAGGATACAGACGTCTTCAAGTAACCACTTCAATACATTACCATTATGTTTTAAGGGCACTACAGGAAAACTCTTTTTTTTGTCAGCTTGGTCTCTTAGCAACAAGCTTTCATGTGGAAACAACAGAATTGTCCACTCTGCACCGAAAGATGTTTTAATATTTAATTTAATCAGCTTGCGTCCATAGAGTTATACGAGACATTGTAACTTCAAAGGCCATCCATCCATTTTCTTCCACTTATCCGAGGGCCGGGTCACGGGGGCAGCAGTCTAAGCAGGGACTCCCAAACTTCCCTCACCCCAGACACTTCCTACAGCTCCTCCAACTCCTCTAGGCGTTCCTGGGCCAGCTGAGAGACAGAGAGACAGAGAGAGACAGACAGAGACAGAGACAGAGACAGAGAGAGAGAGAGAGAGAGAGAGAGAGAGAGAGTCCGTCCAGCGTGTCCTGGGTCTCCCCCGGGACCTCCTCCCGGTGGGACAGGCCCCCTTATCGTCGTGGAAAGGTTTGAACACCCGAAAGATCCTGGGAGCTATGTTGATAGGGTCACCCATGGCAAACAGGCAAACAGGGTCAGACTAAGTGCGGTTTAGAAGATCTACAACGAGGCCAGTTATGTTGCAGGACTGATGTTACCAGAGCTCACCCTGAGGCCAGGCCCGGGGCGGGTGCTTGTCAGCGAGTGTCCGGAGGCCTTTCCCCACGAGGCTCGGCCGGGCGCGGCCCGAAGGAGCTACATGGGGCGGTCCTCCTGTGGACCCACCGTCCGCAGGAGGAACCGCGAGGGGCAGTCGAAGGCGGGGCCTCGACGACCTGATCTCTGGACGTGGAAACTCTGGGGACTTCAAAGGCTGTTTTCTCAAAATGCATTTTCCCCCCATAGAGACATGAGGATCAGCCCTTAGTAGCACCTACATACACCAAACTTTATAGTCTTGTACTTAAGATTTTAACGAAACATACAGAAGGATTTTTTGATATCTAATTCCAAGTCTGATTTATTAAAGTTTTAACTCCAAAAAATTAGGCAAAGATAGATTTTTTAGGCAAATGTTCAGTCATTCAGTCAGACTAGTTCACTCAAATACTAAATAAGATCCAAAATCCCCTCTGTATATTTTTTGTATCTAATATGTCAACAAAAAGAAGCAAGAAACTTAAACCTGGCTCTTTCCATGTTTCTGTTTTGAATGTCCCAAAAATTTGACCAGTCCAAACCAGACTTTATACGTAAAAACGGCCAAAAATGGTCAAATTTTTCTATAAAAAGATTCCATGATGAAAAACTTGCAATACATTTTTTCTTACATGTTTGTGTTTAAGGTTTTTTCCTGTTCACCTGCAGTGTCTGGCCTTAAATCATTACAAAAACTCCCACTTCTTTAGTTAGACTCTGCATTTATTCACACAAAACATTTTACATTTTCTGCAATAAGGCATCACAAGACTGTATATACATAAAATACTATTCACTTCTATGTTACTTCTCTTCTGTCTCCACCCCCACTAAATAAATATCTTATGAAAAAGAGCGATAGATTCAAGTCATGGTTAGTACATCCCACATAATATCAGATACTACAGAAGTTACTGCAGTTTTAAATGGTCCTATGGAGTATAAAATGGTTTGTCGACATTTAAAACATTAGAAAAACAATTTATCTTTGCACGAACCACCATTAACTGTATAGAACAATAACACTGACATCATTATTAGCTGCTGGCAAAAGGTTTTTAAATGAAAACGGAAACACATTTTTTCAATAGTAATAATAGATACGGTAATGCTTGTTAAATGTTAAACTCTTAAGATAATGGTGAGTTACAAAAATATAAATCTATTTCTTCATAAAGATAAGAGAGATCAGTCAAACTGTTGTGGTCGTTTTATACGGTTCATTCAGAACTTCATAGAATTTGTCTTAATTTCATGTTGCTTTTCTGAGAGTTTTAATACATCCAGCAAGCAGCCATGTAACATCGATAACATCAGAAAAACACTATTATTTTTACTATTGTAATTCATATTTTAGTTTTACATAACTTCAAACTAGGCCAGGATAACTGTCACCACTGTGGTCTCAGTGTGGGACCTTTTCCTTATTTTCAGGGGAATGTTCCAGTGCAAATTGTTGGCATAAACATTATACTTGTTTTTATCATGCCTCTTCCAGTTTTTCAGAATAAACCCTGTTAATAATAATCTTAAACTATTTAAAATGATTTAAACGTAGTGCTAAAATGAATTGGCACCAGACAGTAGTAAACTTACAAACACATGAAAATGGCCATAAATGTTCTGAAATGTAGTTTTATTTTATCCCACTGAACGCCAGAGGGTGGCGCTAAAGCTCTGATGACTCTGGACATGCAGAATTCATAGAACCATAGTTACATTTGTAACTTCTCTTTTCTCTGGTCTAAGCTCTTAATTTCCTGTAGTTTTTTTTTCTTTTACTGGCACAGTATTTAAAATATATGATAAAAAAGACAACGTCACTTCCTTTGACCTGTGAGGAAAAAGTAATAGTACTACTGAATTAAAACTTTAGATAGTATTTAAAACGTTCAAAGACACATAGGACTGGGTACTTCAATCAAATATTTGGTATTTAAGAAAACACAAATAAGTACCGGTGCTTGTATTTAAAGTATTATTCTGATTTATGTTTCTAATCTAAAGACTGACACCTCACAGGCATCAAAAATGTGTTTTCGAGCATCAGGTTCAGAAATAAGATTTTAAAAATGGATCCAGCCCTATTGGTCGACGAGCACATTCTTCACTCTTCACCGTCTCTAAAGCTAAACAAGCAACATCAAGTCGTTAGCTTCAATGTGTTTTATATATGTGTGTTTACTGGATATGGTTTCTGGATGTTACTTTTAATTAGTCCACCATTTTAACAATTCAAGAAAATGAATTATTGAATCGCGTAGATATTTTGTTTTTCTTATTTTAAGTAGATTGTTCCGTTGGACGTTTTGTTCTGTGACTAGACAAAACATGAAGATAAATGGCTTGTTTTTAGCTGTAGTTTAGTTATAGTTGTATTTTCAGTTAAAAGTTAAATATGTTTTTCTTGATCTGAGCACATATTTTCTTATTTAAAGTAGATTGTGACTGTTTCCATTGGGCTTTTTGTGACCAGCCAAAACGCTTTGTCTTGGTAACACTTAGGCGTTTAACTCTTCCAGTTGATATATTTTTTCAGCTGTAGTTGAAGTTGTAGTAGTAGTTTTTCAGTCGTAGTTTTAGGTGAAGTTGTATTATAGTGGGAATTTTTTTTTTAGCTGTAGTTTAAGTTGTATTTTTTAAAAGTAGTAAAGCATTTTTCATTTTTAGTTCCAGTTGAAGCTGTAGTTGACTTTTCAGCTTTAGTTGTACTTTTAGGTTGTAACAGATGTTTTCCATCTCTCATATTTTTTTAATTTAAGTTGTTAAAACCTCTAGTCCATTGTTTGTCCAGTTGTATTTGAAGTTGTAGTTGTAGTTGTAGTTGTAGTTGTAGTTGAAGTAGGCCTGTCACGATAACAAACTGAACTGAAGTTAAATATAAGAAAATGTAGACGATAAACGATAATACTGAAACTAAGGTTGTTTTCACACTGTCACTACTGAGGTCAATGTAAAAGAGCATTCACTCCCAGAGCGGTGCCGGTGTGAACCCAACAGTCGCCCTCTGACTCGCATTAAAAGCCCCTCCAAGAGCGCTTGAAACAGGAGGTCTCGGAGCAGCTCCACTCGCACTCTGGAGCGGGGCGGTGTGAACGCGGCCGACCTCGGGTCGACCTACGCAGTCCGCTTTGACAATAAAAGTGCTTGGAATTGGGTAAAAAGCGCTCGGACCACGTATATTTGTATGACTGGGTGCTGCAGAGCGCCTAGCTGACACGTTCATCTGACGAGGCAAATTGAATCAACTTAATATCAGCCAAAGTCTCCTCCTGCGTCTGTCTGCGCAGGTGAGTCTGGGTCTGTCTGTGTGTCATTCAAAAAGCTTTTTCTCCTCTGCGTACAATCCTCACCGTGTATTTAGCCTCAAGTGAAAGAAAAGACCGCTCCGTACAGGGGAAGCGTGTGCGTGTTCACGGGGCTCTGTCGCTTGAAGCGTGTTGTCATAGAAATAAGTTCTTAGATCAGTTGATGGACTCTCACGTGGCTCATGGTGTTTGCACAGTGTGTGTGAACAAGACCGACCCAAAAGTAAAGCAAACAGGACTAAATCTAGTGCCACTGGGGGGCGCTCCACAGAGTCACTCACATGTGTGAAAATGACCTTATTTATGCCACTGACACAATAAGCCTTAAGCAGGAATAACCCCAAAAACTATTATAAATGTGCAATTTGGATTTAAAAAAAAAGCATGAGCTGCAAGGAAGTAGAATGAAACGCCAGTTAGTTTGAATCTATAATCAGTCGTCAAAGTTGCGTGTTCGACCCTCAACTGCTCCAACCTTATAGTACCCCACTAGCCCCAAAAAATATTGCCCCAGGTTTCATATATTGAGTCGATATAGTGATTATCGTGACAGGCCTAAGCTGAAGTTGTATTTTTTATCTGTAGTTGCAGTTAAACCTCTAGTCCATTTGTTTCAGCTGTAGTTGTAGTTGAAGTTGTAGGAGCTGGGTTCTTTGGGCACGGGGGGCGGGGCTTCTGGGATGGTGATGTTTTCGAGGTCGAGGAGGCGGAGCTTCATCTCCATACTGATCAGAGTGTCCAGGTCTGAGCGCGTCAGGTCACTGCCCATCTCCCGCCCCAGCAGCGCACACAGCCCGTCGGTCCAGATGCAGTACTGACCGGGGGCAAGAAACAGGTTTTTAATCTGCGGTTACTGATGTGGAGTAAGAATGTGCGCGATTTTCACAACTTTCAGAGCCACTTCCTGGTTTATGGCAGTTCAAAATGTTAATCTAAGAGCTTCTTTTACAAAATACTGTACTGGAACTAAACAAACTTTACTTTATTACATGAAAGAAATTGCAGGAGTGCAGTTTTAAAGGTCTTATATTACACAAAACTGACTCGTGAGCCGTGTTAGAACATTGTTACCTCATCACAAACACACCTGGAGTTGTGTTTTGTTTCATTCACACATGTTTGAGTAATCCTTTATTATTAGTCTGTAACATCTCCAAAGCTCAAAATGCTCCGTTCCACCTCGTGATGTCATGAAGCGGTAGTTTTCAAGTTACAACAGCTACATTTTACCTTTAGTTCAGTCGAGATTGGCATTTCCAGGTCTAAAATCATCCAAATGATTCTAGTGAAGGTGTGTGGAGTTTAAAAACACTGTGGAGCACTTCCTGTATTACCACATGACATCACAAGGTGGGACAGAGTGTTTTCAGTTTGAGAGAAGAACTCAGGCTAAATATGCAGAAGGTGGGACGAGTGTTTTCAGTTTGAGAGAAGAACTCAGGCTAAATATGCAGGGTTTGTGTGTTAAACGTGTGAATGAAACGAAACACAACTCCAGGTCTGTTTGTGACGAGGAAACAACATTATAACATAGATCCGAAAATAGTGTAATATGGGCCCTGTAAACTTCCGTCTCCACGGGCGACACTGCCAGACCAAGTTACAGGTGAGATCTGCGGCGAGGCGAGCCCGGCCACAGTTAGAATGCATGTTTTTCAATACAGGTATATGCTCGATGGATTTTGTTATTTTACCTCATATTTATTTGGTGCCACAAAGTTGAGCGTCTCATCCGGGTCATACAGAACAGAGAAGGCCAACTCCAGCACCTCCTACAGGATGAACACGGAATAACAGTCAAACGCGGATAAAATATATTAGCAAAGTTAGCGACAAGTAAGGCGCTAACAGCAAGTGTGTACAACGTGAAACAGACCGGACCTTGTTCTGTTTGAGGGCGCTCTTCTCCTTCATGTGGGGACAGTCTTTTCCAGTGACCACAGACTTTATATCAGACACTGGGACTGAGACGAGACAGAGAGACGGAGGGATAGATAGGAGAAACAAGGGACGGAGGGGGGAGAGAGAGAAAAGAAACAGCGGGAGGGTTAGTAATATAGAGGAAAAAGAGGGGGTTGGAGAAACAAGAGAGCATGTGAGGGAGAGAGAAAGTAGGAAAGAGGACAGAGGGAGGGAGAGAGGGAGAGAAAGAGAGAGAGAGGGGGACAAGAGGTAGAGAGTAGAGAGAGGAGGGGGAGAGAGGGGAGATGAACAGAGAGGTAAGAGAGAAAGAGAAGGATTGAGGAGAAGGGGGTGAAATAAATGGAGTGAATGAGCGAGAGGAAGAGGTGATGGACAGAAGAAAAAAGGAGAGAGAGGGGGGGCAGAAGAGGGAGACATGTTAAACTGCTGTTTCACTCTCTGAACAATGAGCTGATGTCCTGTGGTGTTTGAAACTTCAGCTCTGTGTGTGATTTGTGGAGGGTTTTGATAAACAATGGTGCAGTGTAGTTTCATGTTTTTGTTGAGTTTGTGGCTGTGTGTGAGAACTTGTGTTTGAGTGTGTGCGTGTTTGCGTGTGCGTGTTTGCGTGTGCGTGTGTGTGTGTGTGTGTACGTGTGCGTGTGTGTTTTGGTCCTCACTCTTGTCGCTGAGCAGCTCAAAAGGCACTTCGCCCTGAGGAGATTCGTCCAGGTCTCCGTAGTGCAGCATTTTGTGATTCAACGAGAGGCGACAGAACCAGAACTTCTCTACAAAAAAAAAAACCAAACACAACAAAAACACAATGACAGTCAAGACACAAACTTGGCGTTGTTTCGTGTCTCAGTTCCCAGAGTTGGAAGGACACAACTGAAAAGTGGATTAAAGCTGCACTATGTAACCTTTTGGTGAAGAGTCCAATACCTGCTTGACTCTGTGGAGATGTTATCGTTTTGCTAAGAATGTAACACAATATGGTATTAAACTCATCTATAGATACAAGCAAGTGACAGCACCAGGCCAAGTTACAAGTTACAGGTCAGATCTGTGGAGAGGCTACCCCCAGTAAGAAAGCCTGTGTCTCAATGTATTTTTTTATGTATAATTGAATAAATGCAAGATGGATGTTTAAAGCCATGTGGGCCTGTCATGTTATAACTATATCGACTTGTTCAGTATCTACAACCCGGAGAAATAGTTTTTTGGGGGTCAATATTTATCGTTGTACTTTTTCTTTGTACAAGATGGAAACTTTTTGTTGTTGTTTCTGTACTACGATAAGATCTGAGCTGTTTAGGATTGAATAAATAACTTCTTTTCCTCACCAGGTCGATGCAAACTAACTAGAAAAGCGTTTCCGTCGGCTATTAATTCACTGCAGGTCATGTTTTTTTTTTACCGAGTTGTTTTTTGGGAGAATCCTGCTGTTGGGTTGTCGTGTCAGTGGCATAAATTAGTTTCAATATTATCATTTATCGTCTATATTTACTCCAGCGATATATCAAACTTCAAAATGTGTTACCGTGACAGGCCTAATGCGATGCTGCGCGACATTACATAGCGAAACACATGTCCTACCGTAGTGTTCTAGTATGAAGTATTTGTATAGTATCAGTTTAATAGTAGTAGTGATAAGGATATTTGCACCTTGTCTTCTCCTGTTTCCCAGTTTCCTGAAGCAGCTGCCCTCACACAGACGGTTCAGTCGCTGCTGCTTGATCAGCTCGAGGATCTCAGGCTGAATCCGCTCACGCAACTCACTATAAAAACACATTAGACCAGGACAAGTAAAAACGAAAGAACTAGGACTTATAGATCCATGTTTTGTAACAGTATTAAATGGTTTTTACATGATCGGGGGGGACTGGAAGTCGTCCTGGCTCATGCGTTCGGACTGGCGCAGGCGAAGGATTTCCGAATAGTTTAAGCCTCTGAGTTTGTTTTTGAGTTGGTCCAAAGACGACGGCTTCATGGCCAGAGCCCGAGTGATCTGCTCCCTCACCACCTGCATCACCTGCGACACGAGAGAGACGCTCTGTCACGAGTGTGAGGGGATATTTAAAGTTCACTCTAAACGGTCGTGCCGTTTTTATATAGCGCCGCTTTCAAGTCACTCGAAGCGCTTTACGTCAAGAAAAAACTCACCCATTCACACACACGTTCACCCACCGCTCTACCAGTGATGTTTATGTCGAGAGAACTTTACACTCTCTACCAACTGAGCTACTGTCGCCCCCAATATCATATCATCTCCATCATTTCAGTTCATTTTTTTTCATATATAGCACATTTAAATACAACTTCAGCTGCCCAAAGTGCTTCACATAAAAAGTCTACAAAAATAAATATACAGCTAATACTATACATAGGCAATAAAACACCAATAAAACACCGAGATATTGCGTCTAGCTAGAATTAAATGCCAGTGAGAAGAGGTCGGTTTTCTAACTGCGCTCCAGACATATCTAGAGATTCAACTAAATCAGCTCTGATGTCGCTAAACTTTAACTCCAGACCAGTTCTGCTTGTGCTTTTGTTTACATATCGAATCAGATTTTCATACGTATTTGTACATTTATGTATTAATGATTCATAAAAATGCATTTGATTTACGTAGCGCTTCTTACACACGCAAAGACATTTTACATTGCATTATTCATTCACTACTGTTGTAGCCACAGCTGCCCCGGGACAGTCGGACGGAAGCGAGGCTGCCAATCTGCGCCATCGACCGCTCCGACCGCCACTGATCGCTCGATTACACGCCGCGTTCATCGTAAGCGAGGTCACTGAGCTCTTTTAGACAATAAAACGGATTAAATCTTCAACTAGATTGTACCGAATTTACATAAAAGTATATGCATTAATAGAAGTAGTAATAGTAGTAGTAGTCGTCATTGGAGTAGCAG
>KN473479.1:1149-13521 GCA_000787095.1 Periophthalmodon schlosseri
GGAAAGAGAGGAGAGAGAGAGAGACCCTAGTCTAACCACATTATGTCATGGCTTCTTTATGATCTGCTAATAACCAAATCGTTGTGAGGAAAAACATTCTGGTTTCAATCAGCGGCTGTAAAAGCTGTTTGACTTTTAAGAAACAGGCTGAATGACACTGTACTGTAACTGTACTGTCCACAGAGCGGCTCACGTTACGCAACTCTGCAAGTGTCTGACCTAACCCAGAACGGGGCACTCGAGGTACTTTTTCTTGCATAATTAACACGATAATCAATGTACGTTATTATATTGTCAAGTGTTTCATTAGTTGCATTTTTTTTCCAGGACGACAGATGAAAACTAGCCTCTTAGCTAACTCTGGCATATTATATTTTCCACCTTCGAGACACTCAAAGAGCTTTACATCAAGAAGCCACTCACCTATTCACACGCACATTCACACACACACACTCACACACACATTCACGCGCACATTCACACACATTCACACACACACATTCACACACACACATTCACACCCTAAGCCGTCTGCCCGAGGACACAACGACCGCATTCATCCGTGGGCGCTGGAATAACCTGTGCCAACCTCCATGGAGACGTTTTGCCTCCAAACAATTTTCCGGTTGCAAAGTAAAAACCTCCGCCGCGGATTTTTAGCGGCGCACGACTTCACCAGACGTCATTACGCTAACAGCCGCGCGACGACCCATAAAGTGTGTGATATTTCAAGGTCACTGATGTATTTGTCTGTCAATGAGCGAAACCGCAGAGAGGCCACACGGAGGCCAGGGCTCTGCGCCGCTTAAGATTAATCCAATTAACGTTAGCTGCTGTTTGGGCACTTAAGGAGCAGACGAGCAGAGATCCGACGCTGCTAATCCCGCTCCGACATAGCGGCGCTGATTATCTGATTAGGTACTTTTAATTAGCGACGAACGCAACCGGCAAACACAAGGAGACAAATCACTCGGAGGAGCGCGGATCCAAAGGGGGCGGGGCCAAACCATCCATCTTCCTGTCTCTAAAGGTCTGCGTTTAACCGCGGCCAATCAGCAGAGGGCATCAATCGGTCGCGTTTGTTTTGGCCAATCAGAGAGCGGCGTTGGCGCGCGTGCGAGGGCAGGGCCGATGGTGTGAAGTAGCAACCGAGCTGTAGGAAGAGCACATCGGTCGTAGAAGGAAAAGTACTAGAAGTAATACAGGTTGGTATGCAGAAAAAGGTAGTATTATGTGGATTTTGAAAGTACTTTTGAATTAACGCTCAAAAGTTCAGGCGTGTACGATTTTGAGCTACGATGAGATCCCATAGTTCTGTATTCATGTATTCACGTTCTGCAAACATGCTTGAGATAAGACCACACCCCCTCACACATTTCAAATACATACCCATTCTCTACATTCAGGCATTTAACATAATGAAATGCTTTCTTCTCTTTTTTTTTTTTTTATCAGATGCTCTTCCTGTCTGCCATATATTCTGAGTACCTGATGTGAGTTGACACCATAGACTTAAAAAAGTGGACTAAGTTAGTGTGTCGTCACTCATAGCGTTCGGCTCCAGTCAAACGAAGCTCACTGAGTTCCACATTTGGAACCAAGCGCAAGCATCATAGCAACCGAAGAGCCAATCTGGAGCGACGCTGTTGAAGGTAACGCCCCTCTCCGCCCGTACCGCTGGTCTAGCAGAGAACGGGCACTTAGCAACGGCATCGATCAAACATGTTGCTAACGCTAGCGGGAGCGACCTCGGGGAAAGAAGGCGCCTGATTTGTCTGTTATTAATGTTCATATCTTGGTTCACGGAAAAAATAGCGAAATAAAAATACAAGGATCATGTAGAGCGGGTTAATACGAACATGTTGCGACCAAAATGACGAGGCTCACAGCAGCAGTACAGTTAAGTGAATTGGAGCCAGAGTCGATGGAGCCGGAGACGCGCCCATGAGCACTTCCAATCTGGAACACGGCGGCTAGCAGGTTAGCTATGTCCATTTATATACACTACGGACATATGTCTATGGTTGGAACATGCTAACATCCAACTCTATCACAATGTACAATTACATTAAAACCAGTTCCATTAGGATAGTTTTTCCAACATTGCCCTATCTATCCACCACAGCAGCAGAACCACCACCCACCTCAGCCTTTCCATTTCATCCTCTTCACCACCAAGAACAAAATCTGCACTGGGATAAATTTTTCCCTAACAAATTAAACTCCCAATTTTACACATCTACGCAGGATCCAAGCACCAGAAATGGCCATTCGTGCGTCATATTGCAACCATTTCCTTGTTAATCTGTTACGTTCTTTCCCGGTTGAGTTTATATCAACCAATCAGGGAGCGCTGCAAAAAGTAATGCAATCAAATCAAAATCTCACTTTGAATGGCTGTAATGGACAATTTACATTTAGAAGACGCCATATTGCCGCCTCACTGCCGCCGGTACACGCCCACTGCTCTGTACTTTCGTCCGTCAGTTTTATTTTCTTAATCGATGATACTCGTAGGATTTGGCAGCATCACGTCGTCATTTTGGTACAAACGCTAGTGTGATCTGCAGCTACCCACAGGAGGAGCCGACAGCTACGCGACTCTTTGTTGCGATGACGTTTACGGCGACGTCGGCTTCCATCGGGCACCGCAGTTTTCTAACGCGGAGGTCAGCGGGCTTGTTTCTTTTATTAAGTTGTTTTAGATGAATGTTGCGATTTAAAATGTGCAAATTATAACATAATGATCCACGAGTGTCAGAGGTTAGAACTATAGAGCAGAAACAAGCACAATATGTCGGCTTTAAGGTACATAATTCTTCTTCTACAAACAAAAATCATGTTTAAAAGCAGCTAACCCTGTAGTTTAGAGCTCTACAAATGTTCTGAAATGCATAAGATTCTCGTATTATGTTCAGAAAAGTCACTTCTTCTGGATGTGTTTAAAATGAGAACTTGAACAGAGCCCAACTATTAAAACACAAATCGTAAATCTAACCTAATCTCAGCGCTTGTCAGAAAATTCCCAATTAGAAACATTACCAAAATAGTCCAGCCCAATCGGAGAGCTGGTCTGAGTGGAGCCGAGCCAATAGCGTTGCGGCGTGTGGGGGCTGGAGACGGGAGGGAGCTGGCATGGGCCGTGACAGCTTTATTCATCTAACGCTTAAACGGCCTCAGAGGAGCAGAGCGCAAATGTCAACATGCACGGCCCCGTTACAGAGATATCGATCCACGGCTCTTCCCCGAACGCGGCCTCTCCTCCCGCCGCTCTGAGTCCTCTGCGGCTCTTTGGTGAGGGCAGAGCGAGGAGACGTGAGGAGGAGGCGAGGAGACAGGGAGCCAAGAAGGACACTAGATTTAAACACAGTATAATCTTGCGCTGGTTGGTGGATATTTGCTGGTTAAAATTGCAGGATTTTTTTCTTTTTCTTGCAACGTAATCCTAATAATGCTACTGGGCGACTGTGGCGCAGTTGGTGGAGTGTTTATCCGCTGATCTGAAGGTTGGCGGTTCGAATCCCAGAGTTTGTGTACACTGGTGTATGAATGTGTGTGTGAATGGGTGAGTGGTTTCTTGATGTAAAGCGCTATATAAGTATGTGACCACTTTCACTTTCTAATGCTGTTTGCAGGTTTGTCAAAACCTCTTTGTCATCGTTCAGTCCCTTCACACTGTAGCCACAGCTGCCCCGGGACAGACGGAAGCAAGGCTGCCAATCTGCACCATCTGCCCCTCCAACCTCCACCAATTACTCACTCTCTCACGGCTGGTACTACTAATACCGCTCCCATAGTCAGTGTTGGGAAGAATACTTCGAATCCATATTTTTCAACTCGAAATCACTTACAGAAGACTGGATACCTGCATTAAAATGTATTTCGTAACATACCGCATAGTCCAAAAAGAGAGTAGGGTTGGACCGTTCTGTTCTGTGTTTAATTATTACGAACTGGAGAAGGAAAAAATTCACTTCACATTCACTTACACAGTCTGAAGCCAAACTTGGATGATCAAATATTGCAATGTATTCCTTTCACTTACCCGTAAACGAAAGATTAATGCTACGTTCAAAATGGTGCCAAACGCCTCTATTTGGACACGTTTGCGTTAGAAGGGACGACTCTGAAACACGATGAGGCACTGCCAGTTTCACCAAAAGTTCAGACATTTGGCCTTGACGCGCATCCTCCACAGACTTTGCGTGTAAACCCAACGCCTCTGAAGCTGCGGTAATCAACTTCAGCTGACCAAAATGCATCACATAAAAATCAACAAAAAAACGAATATACAGATAATAAAATACATAGGAAAAGAACAATAAAACACCAAGATATCACGTCTGCCTAGTGTTAAATGCCAGGGAGAAGAGGTGGGTTTTCAGTCTCGTCTTAAAGGAGCATCGCGCAAGTTACAGAGTTTTTGCACTAGCCTGCCGCATCTGGCGTGAAGTGGAACTGCAAGTCTCAGTGGCGTGCACGTTCACTGCTCAGGCTTGTACGAGAGCGCGAACCAAACAACTCTCCAAGACGCATCTTCGGCCTTCCTCTCCAGAAACAACTCGATCAACTTCGATTCTGTTTTGGTTACGTTGTGCTGGTAAACTCGAGAGTCGCTAATAACGATTCGCTTTCCTCGCAAACAATTGTTACTCTGTCATCATGGCTCACGTAAATGCGGCTTGTGAACAGGTCATACATTACTTCAAAATCATAACTATATTGGCGGTAAAGACACAGCAAGTGACCAATTCAGAACAAGCTTGCTATTCGCGTTCTGCAAATTAACTAAATCAAACCAAAATATGACATGTAGCTACACAAATTGAATGACTGGCTCCATCTAGATTAGCACGATAAATATAAGCGAGGCACATTATTCCTTATTTCGTACTATATCTTACCTTCTCATCAGAGAAACGCCAACTGTGTGTCCCTTCTTATACCCAGCGTAGATCTGACCTCTCCATTTCTCAAACGCTGCTCTGATGTTTACTCCTGTCCGACTCCGGCGCTGGTCGGACTCTAATTTTGCCCTTTTGGTCGCCCTAGATAAAACCTTTCTCTTCTTGACTTCACGCGGAGTCTCTGACGGTGTTTGGGAAGCGCCGGAGGCCGGTCTCTTACCCGACGACGCAGAATCCATCTTCCAACTCTGCTATGATGGTCAAAAACCCCGCTGCGTTTAGTTATGGCGGCGTATCAGGAAGTCAGATCCAATGAACCATCACTTCCGCTCATATATTCGACTGTGTGAGCTAATAGAGGCAGCCGCGGGGAAACAGAAAAACTCATTCTACGCATCAGGCAAACGCTTAAGCGGGTATAGGAGTGAAATATTGTCATTTTGAGCGTTTTAACTTACGCAATGCGCCTTTAAACTGCGTTAAAGACTGAGAGGATCTGACAGGCAGAGGGAGGCTGTTCCATAGTCTGGGCGCTGCCACAGAAACTACTACTACCCCCCCAAGATGTATATGCAATGTTTCTTTCCTCATAGCAACAAGGAGTCCAGTGAAGGCGTTTAGGGAAGGAAAGGAGGGATTGAGTGAGGACACTTACCTCATTCACTCTCTGGAGCTGACTGTGGCTTTGTGCTGCCTGTGCGTCTCCTTTACAGCAATACAGATAGTGCTGAGCCAAGGTCTTCGCCGCTCCAGTCCACGAGAGCTGCTATGGAGGGTACGGGGCCAGAGACGAAGGGCTCAGAGGCACGGAAAGAACGGGAACGACCTGAAATAACACCAGGGAAATGAAGGTTCATAAAACGTCTGTGCCACTGTCGCCTCGTCTGTAAAGTTTAACGAAGCTAAAAGATGTTAAGCTACTGGCTAAAGGTAAGGACTTGTCTCTTTACAGCAGTTAAAACAGACTGAGGGCGATACAGCCTCATCTCGCAGCAAGAAGGTAAAACATTTATACTCGCACCTGCATCTGTTTTTAATGTTTTAAATGGACTTATGATTTAATTAATTCATCTGTAAATTTATAAAGCACCTTTCATGACACCCAAAGCGCCTTAAATATGTGCGAATGAAACAAAACACAACGCCAGGTATGTTTGTGATGAGGAAACACCATTATAACATACAGTAGAACAGAAAACAGCGTAACATGAGCCCTTTAAGCCATAACGTTAATATTGGAAGTTTGTGGAGCCAGTCCCTAACAAATAACGTCAAGGTTCAACATTTGTGGCTGATAAGTTTGGATATTTCTTCCAAAAACAGTGAATCTCCCACAGAGTTATACAGGCCCCTGCCCTCCATCTGATATCAACACATCATCCAACGCTAAAATGTGAACACAACCTGAGATAATCCTCGAGCTAAGGTGCCCCTGACCAGATCACAGCTCAAGATGTGGTAAAGTTTACTACAGGAAGTCTATAAAGAAGAAGCCAGCTGCGCACTTTTAGCACTTCTCGTGTTTAGCCCGTCTAATGTCAGAGATTATTGCATTACATCATTTTCAAATCAAACATCTTGTGCATATTTTAATAACATTTTCACCCGTCTCGGCTCACACCCATCCATCAGCGCTGCAGCTGTTTGAGGGGAAGTGATTTGGTGAACCATCTGTGCGCGATCGCTCTTAAAGTCGGAAAACATGAGATGATGAGACTCAAAGGAAGTTATAGTCACTTATTTTATACAAGACAAATTCAATGTAAATGCTCAGGATGAAGCTGTGTAATTTACAGGGAGTACACAGCGTTTACTTGGATGAGACGTTAGGCGACTTCTTAGCGTCGGTGAGAAAGTTGCTTAGCTCTCTTTTATTATAAACCTGACAATTTAAGTAGTTTGAAAGGGAACAAGTAGGTAGTGCTTCTATTTGCTTGGTATCATTCCCAAATGTACCAACGTAGCCTAGGCCTGATTTAGACCTGGTTAAGTCCTGGTAAAGTCCTGGTAAAGTCCTGGTAAAGTCCTGGTAAAATCCTGGTAAAGTCCTGGTAAAGTCCTGGTTAAGTCCTGGTAAAGTCCTGGTAAAATCCTGGTAAAGTCCTGGTAAAGTCCTGGTAAAGTCCTGGTTAAGTCCTCGTAAAGTCTTGGTTAAGTCCTGGTTAAGTCCTGGCAAAATCCTGGTAAAATCCTGGTAAAAGCCTGGTAAAGTCCTGGTAAAGTCCTGGTAAAGTCCTGGTAAAGTCCTGGTAAAGTCCTGGTAAAGTCCTGGTAAAGTCCTGGTAAAGTCCTGGTAAAGTCCTGGTAAAGTCCTGGTAAAGTCCTGGTAAAGTCCTGGTAAAGTCCTGGTAAAGTCCTGGTAAAGTCCTGGTAAAGTCCTGGTAAAGTCCTGGTAAAGTCCTGGTAAAGTCCTGGTAAAGTCCTGGTAAAGTCCTGGTAAAGTCCTGGTAAAGTCCTGGTAAAGTCCTGGTAAAGTCCTGGTAAAGTCCTGGTAAAGTCCTGGTAAAGTCCTGGTTAAGTCCTGGTTAAGTCCTGGTAAAATCCCGGTAAAGTCCCGGTAAAGTCCCGGTAAAGTCCCAGTAAAATCTTGGTTAAGTCCTGGTTAAATCCTGGTTAAGTCCTGGTAAAATCCTGGTAAAGTCCCGGTAAAGTTCCAGTAAAGTCCCGGTAAAATCTTGGTTAAGTCCTGGTTAAGTCCTGGTTAAGTCCTGGTAAAATCCTGGTAAAGTCCTGGTAAAGTTCCAGTAAAGTCCCGGTAAAATCTTGGTTAAGTCCTGGTTAAGTCCTGGTTAAGTCCTGGTAAAATCCTGGTAAAGTCCTGGTAAAGTTCCAGTAAAGTCCCGGTAAAATCTTGGTTAAGTCCTGGTTAAGTCCTGGTTAAGTCCTGGTAAAATCCTGGTAAAGTCCTGGTAAAGTTCCAGTAAAGTCCCGGTAAAATCTTGGTTAAGTCCTGGTTAAGTCCTGGTTAAGTCCTGGTAAAATCCTGGTAAAGTCCTGGTAAAGTTCCAGTAAAAAAGTCCTGGTAAAGTCCTGGTAAAGTCCTGGTTTTGACTGAACTGTAAACTTGTGTGAAGGTGGTAATGGTAAATGGTCACCTGTTTTATATAGCAAGCGCTTTACCCAGTCACACTCCAGCGTACGCAAACACTGGCGGCGAGATGGGCTAAATGTCTTGCCCAAGGACACAACAGCAGTATTTGTGGGAGCTGGAATCGCACCGCCAACCTGTGGGTCACTGGCTCTTACCGCTTTATCGATGATGTTTATATCGAGAGCTGGATTCGAGCCGCCAACCTTCAGCTCAACGGACGAACACTCTGCCAACTGAACTACTGTCGGTGCATTGTTTACGTTCTCCTGCAGGGGTCGCCACCATCTGCACGACCCGGCGGCGCAGCCTGGCAGACGGTGGCGGACGGGTCGATCTGATACTCAGAGTAAGAATGCATTGTGTTATTGTGTATTATTGGTGAATAAGAAATTAAATGAATGAATGAAAGATAAATAAGTTTAATGCCATACAGTGTTATATTATAAGCGAAGCAATATCATGTCCATAGATTTAAGCAGGTCGTCTCTTCAGCGTATCCCTGACGTTGCCGTGAGCGCCGCCATCGTCATTGGGGTTGTGTTATTTTACGTTTACATCCAAAGCCTTTTAAAAGCCTCAGAGAATCGGAGCAGCGTTGACTTGTTGGACACATGAACACGGACACAAATCAGCCGACTTTAAATCAGATTTCTGCGGCGAAACTTTTCCCGAATTCTCCATTGAAATGAGTGGGATTCCCGCTTGTGGGCGGGGCCGAATGAGGTCGCCGCCCTCCTCCACAGAAGTTACAAAGCTACTCTGTGACTCCTCGACAGCACTGGCGCCCGCGTCGGAGACACATCACCTCGAATTCCCTTTAAGTTGAAATAGTTCTGAAACGTTTTGAGAAGAAACTGTTCCTCGATAAAATGGCGGACAGCTACAACCGCAGGTCCGGTAATAGATTGGCCGTGTGCTTCCTGCGCTCGCCGCTTTGGTCATTCCTGTGGCTAAGGTAACCTCTCACCTGAACCAGAGCTAATGACGGGGAGTCCGCTGTTCCTGTTGCGTCTGGTATGAACAGGCCTGAAAAGTACTTAAGGAGAGAGGGATGTGTTTCGGATCAAATGAGGCTTATGGAAACAGACTATTGCACTGGTCTAACTGGCTGTAAAGTCGGGTATGGCCGAATGACAAAAGGGTAAAGGCAGGTAAATTACTTAAAGCGAATATCCAAGAAATGATTCAGAGTTTAAAAAAAAAAAAGTACTTGGGGAAACTGAAGTAAGAGTGGCCTTAAGAGTCAGACACGACACAAATTCTGGTGGTTTCCAAAGAGAAAGAGAAAGAGAGGATTGATTTTATATCTGAAGGAGCCGTGCCGAATCCAAAAGACTTCTCCATCAGCACTGTCCCACCCGCCGCCTCGGATCGGCCGACGCCAACCTTCGTCCAGGACGAAGCAGCAGACCTTGGGGGACCGAGCCTTCGCCGCCGCCGCCCATTTAATGTTGAGTTAATTAGTATTGATAAAATGATGTAACATTTATCAAATCCAAAACAATTAGTAGACTAAAAGTGTAGGCTACTACTACTATTACTATTAACATCACCACTACTGCTACTACTGCTACTACTACTCCCACCACTAGTACTACTGCTATTACTACTACTACTGCTACTCCTACTACAACTACTACTACCACCACTAGTACTACTGCTATTACTACTACTACTGCTACTCCTACTACAACTACTACTACCACCACTACCACTACTACGACTACTACTACTACCACTTCTACCACCACTACTACCACCACTAATGCTACTACTACTACCACCACTAGTACTACTGCTATTACTACTACTACTTTTCCCAGTGTAGACCAGAGCCTTCGCTGGGTTAGCGGTTCAAATCCCGCTCTCAACATAAACACCACTGGTTGAGCGGTCAGATCCTCTTACCCACAGGTCGGCGATGCGATTCCAGCTCCCACAGATGAACACTGCCGTTGCGTCCTTGGGCAAGACGCTTAGCCCACCTCGCCCCCAGCGTCTGCGCGCACCGGTGTGTGAACGTGTGTGTGAATGGGTGAGCGGTTCCTTGATGTAAAGCGCTTTGAGTGACTTGAAGGTGGAAAAGCGCTAATAAAAACATGATAATTTAATAAAAATTGGTCATTTTTTCCGAGACGTTTGTAGGCTTCAGTCCAATAATTGGTCACTTGTTAATTAAAATAAATGTTGCTAGCTTTAGCTTTTAAATATAAGGTTATTCCTATTGAGCCACATCCGACAAACACTCAAAATACCTTTTAGTTCAACCCTGCAGTGCGAAGTGAAAGTGGCTCGTCTCGAAGTTGGCACTAAACAGGAGCTAAAAGTTACATTTGTCTTGCCTCGGTACTGATGTATTGTAACAGCAGCTCCTGAGGTCAGAACGAGGCCGCTGTGTATTATAAAGCATTTTATCGGCCGCTAACCAGGAAGTAGGCTAGACAGCATTACCGTGACGCCAAAAAACTCCGCTCTGGTCTCAGAAAGTTGTGAAAAGTGCTTATATGATTAGGATGCTGGGAATGCATTAGGAAAGTGAGGAATAAGTCTGGCCCGCTGCAAACAGTGGAGTAGTTCTGTATTTCGCATTTCAAGTTCATGCGTATAGCACATTTAAAAAACTACTTCAGCTGAGCAAAGGGCTTCACATAAACAAAAAAAACAAAACATATACAGATCATAAAATACACAGGCAAAAAAACAATAAAACACCAAGATGCTAAAAGCGTCACGTTTTTATACACCTCACCCATTTACACGCACAAGTTTATGCAGACGCTGGGGGCGAAGGGGGTTATGTGTCTTGCCCAAGGACACAGCAACGGCAGCATTCATTTGTGGGAGCCGGAATCGCGCCGCCAACCCGTGGGTCAGCGGACAAACGCTCTACCGACACTCTCTCCCGTGTAGCTGGTGTTAAACGCCAGGGAGAAGAGGTGGGTTTTCTGTTTCCGACTATACCAACGACGTTCATGACGAGAGCGGGATTCAAACCGCCAGCTTTCGAAATCAGTGGACAAACACGGAGGAGGAGAGGGTTAAGTGTCTTGCCCGAGGACACAGCAACGACTGTATTCATTTGTGGGAGCTGGAATCGCACCGCCAGCCTGTGGGTCAGCGGACAAACACCGTACCGACTGAGCTACTGTCGAAACCAAGATATCCTGTGTAGATAGTATTAAATGCCAGGGAGAAGAGGTGGGTTTTCAGTCTCGTCTTAAGCCGCGTTAAAGACTGAGAGGATCTGACAGACAGAGGGCGCTGTTCCATAGTCTAAAACCAGACTAAACCGGTCTTAAACCACGACAAGATCTAAACTAGCCTTATCGATAACATAGCACAGTGATTTTTGATGAAGAGGTGAACGGAGGACAAGTACGAGTGCTTCCATCTGCTTGCATTTTGGATGTTGTCTTGGCTCAATCACGCAGCTTTGTTCACCTAAGCTGCGTACAAAAGCGTTTCCGAATATACAAATTTTCCTAACTGTAATCACGGTTTGGCTTTCAAAATGGATGACAAATTCGGAAAGTGCCGGATAATTTGTACAACGTGTTTAGCGTTTGGCTCGGAAATAAAAAAAAGTCACTTGTTGCTGTGAAAAATACAAACTTTGCCAGTCCACAGTTGTAAAAATTTTTTGCAAAGAAAAACAAAAATTTTGCTGTAAATCAGATAAGTTGGTTTTCGTTTTGTTTTGTGTTTAAATGCGCTGTACCTGATTTTTACTGTCTTAAAAACGTGAAAAACAGAACTAGTTTGTTTTAAACAGTTTGGAGCGGTCCAAAGTTATTCCTCTCTTACCTTATGCATTCAGAACATCCTAATTATTCAACGTGATGAGTTTATAAGGGCTTCTTACCTTATCATTCAGAACATCCTAATTATTCAACGTGATGAGTTTATAAGGGCTTTTCACAACTGTCAGAGACCAGAGCGTAGAGCTAACAACAACATGCTAACACTGCACTTCCTGATAACCGGCCAATGAAACACTTTATAATTATAGTCAGACAGAACACAGCTGACTTATTTTTTACCTCCAGAGCTGCTTAACAACAACAATAATAATAATAATAATAATAATAATGCATTTGTCTTTTCTAGATGCTCAATGTCGCTTTACTATTTCACTCCACACTCTGCAGTGGTAAGCCACTATTTTAGCCACAGCTGCCCTGGGGCGGGCCGACACATGTGAGGCTGCCAATCTGTGCCATCGGCCCCTCCGACCACCACCACAACACTCACACACTCACACACACACACACACACGCACCACTTTCATACTAAGCAATGTGGGTGAAGTGTGTTGCCTAAGGACACAACACCAGTTATTGTTTTTTGTTTTGTTTTTTTATATAATCCTTTTGT
>KN473480.1:5271-18383 GCA_000787095.1 Periophthalmodon schlosseri
TATTTGAATTTTTTCTGGTTTGGAAACCATTGCTCCAAATTCATACATATTTTGAGATATTACCCGGGGTGCATCCTTAGGACAGTGGACATTTTCACTTTGTTGTACTCCTAATACAGGTGTCTCATCTATTAGCACATACTTCTCTAAGTAACCTCTGGCCTCTCTATCTGAATGCCTACTGTGAAATGATTTCTCAGAGGACAGACTTTCTGTATCCTCTTCCTTTTTTCGACTTCCTGTTGCTTCTTCATAAAGATCTGTGTAAAGAAACGCCAGAGCTTTGGGCTCCTCTAGCAAAATGGGGTCAATAATCTTTGGTGGTCCTTCAGGTAGGTAGATTGGAGTTAAAATATCTTCTTGGCTTCCAAACAATGTGGCACCAGTTGGTTTTAAAGAAAGTCTAGAGGGTACACGTTTATTGTCATCGGCTTTATCAGATGTTTTACTGTAATTTTCAGTGTTGCCATAAAAGACTTCGTCCAGCAGCTCACTAGTCATTTCTACCAAACTAATGTTGTCTTCATTTTCCTCATCTACAGATAATGTTTTAGTGTTGCTGGTGACTTTAACCTGACAAGACTTTTCATTGTCCAGAGTTCTATCAGCTTCTTCTGCTTTATACTGTTCTTGTTCGGCAACAGCAGGGCTACCTGGAGCCTGGGCATCAATCAATGTGAAGGGTTCAAAATAATCCACATTAGGGGGTTCCCTTGATGAGAGTTTGGGTACTGGGGCTCCTGGTGGATCCATTGAATGTGCACCGATAGGTGGACTAACTGCAGCGCTAAGGTCTGAATGAACTGGTATTTGAAGCCCCTCATTCTGCAGTTCAAATATTTGATCGTGGATTTCTTCATTAGCTTTAACAACAGTACTTGCCTCTAAATACGACAAATTGTCCTCTATTTCTTTGCTCTCCTCCTCATCTACGGTTGCCATTTTAGAAGGGACTATAATGTTAAGAATCTCCGAACCTTCAGACACCAGCCTGAATAACTTCTGCTCTTTATCTTCTGATTGATTACTGAACTCTTCCTCACATTCGTCGGTATCTGCTTTGACATTGGGTTGGGAGAAACCAACAAGTTCTGGCCTACCAGAGATGTCGTCAGAACTTCCTAATATTACATCTTGTGATATGCCCCCTTTCCCTTTAGACCCTTGTCCTTTTTCTTTTGTTTTCTTTTGTCTTGAGATTAACTCTTCATCCATGACAAAAATGATTTTGCCAGCTGAATAGTTTGCTGAAGGAGTCGGACCCGTGGCTCTAACTGCGCTGACGTCTGCAGAGACAGTTCCAGCTTCAGATGCCCACGGTGTAGTGCTGCGACTTGGAGTTGTCTCCCACTCAATGCCGCTGTCTTCCCCTTGCATGGTTACCATAGAGAAGGATGAGTCCATCATCAGACACTGCATCTTTGGTTGAATATTTTCATCATGGACAGCCTCAAGGAAACTTGGGAAAGTAAATGAAAAGTGCTAATAATTATGAAGGCATAACAGCAGATCAATATATTAATCATACAATTTAAAAATGTTACATGTCACATGCCAATAAGATAATAATGAAAATGCGTTTTAGTTATATAATTGCTATCTTTCCTATTAAGCTCTTTTACCTATTTTGTAGATTTTCCACCTCATCACAAGTCTCAGTGTTCTCTTCAGATACATCTTCATGTGTCAACATTGTCATTTCTTCTGGTCGTGAAAGGTCTTCTGTACACGAATCCATTGTTGTAGTGGTAATTTGTTCTATCGTATCCTTCCTGCAAGGCGAAGCAACTGCTCTGTTCTAAGCAGCTGAGCTTGACACCAGTTTACATGCTCAGCGTAATCTTGAAATAGAAGACTAGTCTTACAGTGTTTCAGCTGAGGTATTTGCTACATGTAATGACTAATCCATCATCTGTTTATATGTCCTACTCAGAATTATTGTATTTACAATGCAGTACAAGTTTTTTGTTTTTGTTATTGTTGAGTCTAAATATATTGCAGTGTCACAAGGCAAATCTAAATTAATTGTGATTCTGCCACTATGCATTATTACTTGGATATTAAGGAATTTTGCACAATTCCACTCAGTTTTTGAGGATGCATGCTGGAATTATTCTTACATATATTCTGACATGTAGCCAGGGGTTGCACAAGTTTACAAAATGGTATTGAAAGTTTTGGAATGGCCCACTTGTTACTAACACTGAATGTCATCATATAACCTGTAAATTGCCCATGGAATAAGATGTAAACATACCATTACCTCCTACTGCCAGAAAACAGTGACACTCAACACTGACAAATTCAGGTTTAGTTTGTTCGTGATTTTTGTTCTGTTTGGGGATTTTTAAGAAATGTTTTAGCCATGGAGAAGCTCTTGCCCTATCTCTGTTTGAAATTCACAAATAAATTCGGGTACTTGAATACCGCGGTGAAGTTGGTTTTACGTTGTACGTTGGATATTCGCCTCCGCAACAACAGCGGGAGCTTCCACTGACTGTGCCCCGCGCTCTGCAGCACGGGGCGGGGAGGCGTATTCTCAAGTGCCGCTACGTACGCTGGTTAGGGACCGTCAATAAATTACTGTTGTAGTGAATTGCGTTCAGCTACTAACGAAAAAATGCTTCTTTAACTCCCTTCTCAAACCATTTATTTTCTTTGGCTAATATCTGTACATCACTATCTTCAAAGGAGTGGTTAGTGGCTTTGAGCAGGAGATGCACGGTAGACTGGGGTCCCAAGCAGCTCTCACGACGGTGTTGGTACATTCTCTTCTGGAGTGGCTGTTTAGTTTCTCCAATATAATACTCACTGCACTCTTCACTGCACTGAATGGAGTAGACCACATTGTTTTGTTTGTGGCTTGGGGTTTTGTCATTTGGGTGAATCAGTTTTTGTCTTAAAGTGTAGGTTTGAAATTTAATTGTAGGTTTGAAATTTAATTTATCATAGTAGTCCTAGTTGTCGCGTATCACGCACACCTTTTGGTTTCTAGAATGAACCCTGTGTGGGCTTTTTAGGAATTTCTTGAATAGAAAATCTGTGTTGTTTTCAATCGCCTCTGAGTCAGGTGACCTAGGAACCCCAAACCAAGTTATTATAGTTGTCCTAGGTCTTAGGTATCACCCGCACCTTTTGGTTTCCAGAATTAACCCTTTGAGGGCTTTTCAGGATTTTTTTTTTCATTTGAAAATGATTTTTTACGGAAAAAAACATTGCTTAAAAGCCCACAAGGGGTTAATTCTGGAAACCAAAAGATGTACATGATACCTGGAGACCTGGGCTACTATAATAACTTGGTTTGGGGTTTCTAGGTCACCAGACCTGGAAACAATTGAAAAAAATCACTGATTTTCAATTTAAAAAATCCTAAAAATCCCACAAAAGGTTAATTCTGAAAACTAACAGATGTGCGTGATACCTGGCGACTAGGACTACTATAATAACTTGGTTTGGTGTTCCTAGGTCACCTGCCTTAGAAGCTATTGAAAAAAATCAGATTTTTTTATGAAAAAAAAAATCCCTGCATTGAGCTTCGCTGGACAATGGACCAGTAGGGGTGTGCAGCAGGGCTGCTCCAGGAGGAAAATATGAACCAACACGAAATTGGCCTAATTTTGATTTACATTTAATTATCCAAATGTAACATCCGTTGTAGGCTGTGCAGTTAATATGTCTGGCCACGCGCTCCATCCCACCGCTTCCACTCCGCACGAGTGTCCGGCTCACCTTCACGCACAGGGGTTATCTTGCTGCGTGACAGTGACAGAAGAGCATCAGACTGATTGAGGATACATGCACTTAAGTAGGTGCTATTAAATGTTTGATTTCTGAAGGTGTAGGTTTTTGTCAACAACACAGAGCTGCTTCTTGCTGTGTGCACAGCTCTAAACTATGGGTCCATACCTCAGTTTGTGCGTAAAGAGGGTGACTCAAGTTGTCCATCTCACATAGCTTCGAGTTGAGTTCACTCAGCCACGGACTTGGATGTGAAGGACCACAGGTAGTTTACAGCTCTGACCTGGCAATTTCAGTGCTCCCTTATGGGCTCATCTTACCATTGGTGATGCGGCACGAGTAGTAGTCCTACTCCTAGAGGCACTACTACTACTACTACTACTACTACTACAACCACTACTACAACCACTACTACTAGCCTATATCTTGCCATACAAACGTGCAAAAGTGGACTGATTCGCCATTGATGCCATAGTTCTTCATTTTACATACCATGTAATTTCATGATAATTTTTTTATTACGTTTTAACATTAAAGTATTACGTAATTTCGAGACCATATCATGAAATTTTGAGAAAGTATCAGGTAATTACATGATAGTATCACATTATTTTGCGATGGTATCAGGTAATTACATGATAGTGTCATGTTAAAACGTTATACCTTTAATTTTTTAATTAAGTATGAACTGGCAGTTCTGTGCTGCCGTATTAGGGCACCTGCCTTAGAAGGGTTAATTCTGGAAACTCGTGATACCTGGGGACTAGGACTACTATAATAACTTGGTTGGGGTTTCTAGGTCACCTGCCTTAAATATTATTGAAAAAAATACATTAATTAATTAACCAGAAAATACATGAAAATACAATAAAATATAAAATGTTTTATCAAATATATGTGCACAATACATTGTTTTGTTTTGTTTTTTTTGTTTGAAGAGTTTTTTATAATTGTGTTGGATAATTTCAAGGGATTAATTTTTTAATCAAACGCCACTCACTAGAAGAGTAATTCATTGACGGTCTCTAACCAGCGTGCGGCACTTTAAAAACACGGCTCCTCTACAGTCCGCACAAACTCCCGCTGTTGTTGCGGAGGTGAAAATCCAACGTCCGTAAAACCAGTTTCACCGCGGTTACGTGAATCCAACTTTGCGTGAAAGTTCGGAGCGAGACGTGATGACGTTTCGAGCTTTTCTGATGAATGAAACCATGGATGAGACCGATGAGAATCATCATCAGCAAACACGATCATGATGCCTTATCGTTCACTTCATCTTTATTGTTAGACGTGTCATTATACACATTTACTGTTTTGCTTGAATGGCGGTTCTTGGTGCCAACCACACGAGGACAGTTGTGGAGATGGCAGTCAGCCTTCTGTGTGTGTTCTTAAAAACAGCGGAGGTGAATGATTTTTGTGAAACATGAAGGCTGTGTTTTTGGCAGTGGGACTGGACAGACCGCTTTTTGGACGTGCAGTGATTTGATGGCAAATTGGACGCCAGGAAATCAACGAACTGGATTTATACTCGTCAGCGGGTTCATTGGTCCGCAGCAATAAACGGCGACATGTTAGATCTTAATATGTAGCCTGTTTTCCATCTCCGGCCCGGTCACTTTTGTCGGTGTGAAGTGGACAGTGGCACAGCTGCAGAGACAGATATGGCAAGTCTGGAGAAATGATACCGACGGCGAGGGCTCACTCTTGTGCTTCACGCTTTGCGTTCAAAACGCTAATTGCTTTTAGCTCGGATGCTTCCAGTCTTTTGTGCTCCTACAAACAACTTTTGAATCTCGAATGGCCAAACATCTCAATCATCCTGCATCTAGAGCCGCCCCGTCCATCTCGTTAATCCTCAAATGTGAATAACTGTAGTAGGATTTAAGCTAACTGCTGCTAGCGCCTTGTCCTCGCTCTTGGGGCTTTCACTGACACACGCTCATTTGCTTGGACCAAACAAATCTGTTATTTTATTCGGCAAAGGTCGGACGGGACAACGAATGACCATGTCGGACTGAAAAGACCCCGGTGGCTCTTGAGAAGTCACTGAACCGCAGGGTTTAGTGGCTGACAGGGGATCAAAAGCTGAAGCTAACCTCCACCCGGTTCACACCGCCCTCAAGAGACCGCCAACAGGATCTGGGCTTCTCTGTTAGCTTCCATATTCTGCAAAATGGGGTATGTAATTTAGGGCATGATTGAAAATCTCAAGGGACCGGTTCAACAGTGGATATACACAGGCAAAACAGGAAAAAAAACAAGCAAAGCACCAATGACGGCTTTAAAATATCTATATAAACCATCATTTAGGATAAAACATTTCTATAACCCTAAAGTAAAAGGCTTCAGCCCCATGTTATGTGCACAAGCCTCATAAATACCACACACATCTTGCACAGCATTTGACATTTTAGATTACAGGAACCGAAAAAACAGGCTGTACAGCTGCATGTAATAAAATAGGCTATTGTGTGAGTAACTGCATGTCTGCATCTTTTGAATGTGTGCCTCCTTAAAAATAAAGTGAGATGCTGTTTTTAGTGCTGCCAAAAGTAGGGAAATGTATCCAAGACTCTCCTATGGGATGTAATTCTCGTAGTGTATGGAAACCTGCAGATGTGTTGTGATCCTCCTGGTCAAAAGCGACCTAGTTCTCTACATGAAAGCAGATGATGCAGCATGTGATTGGTTTGTTGTCATATTGTGGTTGGGGGGTGAAATGCTTACCTCCTCGTGCAAAGCAGTAAGTCTCAAGTGCTTATAATCCAGGCGGGATATCAATATCTCAGATAAAGGCAGCATGTATGTTAGTATTCAGCTCCTAGTTAGTAACAGCTTCGTGTGGAGGTGAAGGTGGTGAAGATTGTGTTTTTGTGTAGCCAGTAGTGTTCTTCTATTTAGCCTGACAGTTCAGAATAGACACATCAAAACGTGACAGTGACATTGGTGCCATATTTGTTACTGTTTGGTGCTGTGTGTTTAGTTAATAAAAACCTGTAGTGTATTGTCAATATGTCAGTAACAAGTGCTTCTCTATGAGCTTGTTTATGGCAGATGGGCGATATGAAGTCGACAGTGACTTTGAGCCAAGTCCCGCTGCTTTGCTGTGTGAGTGGGTTAACTGATTGGCACACTGGGATGGGATTGGGCTCAAGAGCACGTGGGAGTATCAGGGAGCAGTGTAGCTGAAAGATGTTCAGTCCTGAGTCACATGGCTGTTGCTATGACAACACTTCAGTTAAGTTCGTGATGCAGGTTTGTTTTGTGTCCACTTGCCTCGTGGCGTTTGACGCAGCTGTGGACAAATTAAATCCTATACATTTTATGAGGCTTCTAAAAAACAGAGTTGACGGCTTTTTCTTCAGTGTTGCATTCTAACTGTTGTTAAGGGTTATTGTGTGCCAAAAGTTTTACAATAATCAAGTCTTGCCAAAAGGTAATTGGTGTAAAAAGCTTTGATAAAGAACCTCAGCGCTCAAGCCTCATGCCTCAATTGCAATTCATGGCTTGGACCAAAGAAGCCAATGCTATTACTGCACTAACAACTAAACATCTACACTAAGTTAGTTACAGACGGTCCATCAATTGAAAAATTACTTGTCAACAATCACAGATAAACAACCAATCAAACCAAAATCATGACAGAAGTGAGATGTAAAACAAAAACTTTATTATTGAAATTTGAAGACATGGCAATGTAGAAAGCGGGTAAAGCTGCGTGCCAGGTCCAGAAGTTGAATAAAAAGTAGGATTTGCACAGCAGTTGGACCATCAATGTTGTTACATTTTGAGACTAAGGCTGCACTGATCCAAAACGATACTGAAAAAATTGATATATAGGCTATGCTACTGATGTTGGCATGACTTTTCCCACGCGTAATAGTCGTAGTAGTCATGCTGTCCGCTGTCATTGTCACAGAGTAATCTATCTCCTGTGCATAAAGATGCCGAGTGGCAGTGGCAGGATGGAGCGTGTGGCCAGACGTATAAACTGCACAGCCTACAATGGATGTCACATTTGGATGAATAGTGTAAATCAAAATTAGGTGATTTTGTGTTGGTCCATGTTTCCCTCCTGGAGCAGCCCTGCTACAACTCCTGCTGCACCATTGTCCAGTGAAGCTCATCTTCTCGGGGCCAGAGCACCGAGCACCAGGTACTGAGCAGAGGCCGAGCTGCAGATGGGTGAAGGGCTCCGGGCGTGAGACTGTGGATGGGCTGTCCGCGGGTTGGGCTCCCCCTTTCTGAGACCGAGTTCTTATCATTGGTGATGCGGCCTTGCCATTTACGCATGAGGTGCCTTCTTTCCCCAAGGTTGCCCCTGCTTTAGCAACACGTGTGATTGACAGTGTTGCTAAGCGCCTGCCCCGAGCCAAACCAGCGGGGCGAGCGATAAGGGGTGTAAACTTCAGCAGCCTTGCTCCGGATTGGCTCTTTGGTTGCTATGATACTCATGGTTGGAATTCCAAATCTGTGACTTGGCTACAAATTGGCCCCTATAACTACTGCCTCAACGAGCTTCATTTGGCTGGAGCCGAACGCTTTGGGTGACGTCACACGCCCCTAGTCCACTTCTTTATACGCTCTATGGTATCAGCAAATACTTAAAGCTATAGTATTGAAATCAGTATCGGAGCTGAAAATGCTGGATCGGTGCATCCCTATTTGGCAGTAACTGTATGTTGGCATGTGTCTGTACTGCCAGAGTAAATCAAGTCAACCCAAAAATAAAGCGGCACAAAAATAAACCAGCACTTCCCTGTTAGCTGACCATAAGATACGTTTAAATAATAATTGTCACCTAATCACGTCACTGAAGCCATTATTCATTCACTCCAGACTCGACTATTACTGTTTAAGTAATCACAACTGTGTTAGGGTGGATTGACCAATGTGAAGCTGCTGCTGCCAATCTGCCCTCTGACCACCGCCAAACAGTCACACACACACACTATAATTCACACTAGGTAGGTGGGTGAAGGGTCTTGCACATGGACACAACAACAGTATTTAGTTTCATACAGTATAGCAATACAAGTCACATTAACTTTTTGTTTATATTCATGTGATTTCCTAAGAATATGTAAGAATATGTGAATAATGATTTATATTCAGCCTGGCTTGAATTTTGACTTGTTTTACACCCAATTCAATATTTTAAACTATAAACCGTGAAGAACATTTAGGTGTTGAAAAGTAGTTACTGAAGCCTGGATAAAATATAAAGCAAAAGTCATAATAACACACGGACTTCCTGTGTTTATTTATTCTGTTGACAGAGAGCAACCGATCTTCAGTACAAGGGCCCACGTCTTCCAAATTGACCCCAGCACCAAAAAAAACTGGGTTCCCACAAGTAAACATGCTGTTACCGTCTCCTATTTCTTTGACAGTACAAGGAATGTGTATCGAATCATCAGCCTGGAAGGGTCTAAGGTGGGTGAAACAAACAAAAACTGTATATTTAATTATATAGAACACCTAGAATAATCACTGTAGAATTTTAATTTTAAGTTTACAATTGAACCTAATGAGAAAAGTATGCCATAATAAAAACTTAAATGGGGTTATTGATGTCACTGTGCGTCATCGGGCCTGCTCTAGTTCTGGAAGTAAATGTCCCATTCATTTTTGCCGTAGAAATGAATGGAAGTTTTTCTTTTGGAGCTGGCGTGGGCTTTGAAGTGACCTCAATTTTAATTCCATTAGCTCAATTTCAGAGGTGCCAATTTGGTTTCACATACACTTTACATTACACATCACATACATTACTGTTCCTGTACCAGTCAATAAGGTTGTTCTGCAAAAGGGCCTCACTTCATAAGCCAGATGTACAGTATTTCTTCAGTGAATATTGTTAAAATGTTGGTAACCCCAGGAAATGAAGCCGAAAAGAATGGTAAAATAAATCTTTCACTTTTGAGCGAGTCCAAGCCCCTTTTTTCTTAGTTTTTCTAAATTGTTGGTTTTATGTATGTTAATTATTTTATTTTATTTTTTCCTAAAGGCCATTATTAACAGCACGATCACACCAAACATGACTTTCACAAAGACCTCTCAGAAGTTTGGACAGTGGGCGGACAGCCGGGCCAACACCGTGTACGGACTGGGGTTTTCATCAGAGAGCCACCTGGTCAAGGTCGGCGGGGTCGTGCCTGGATTATGACTTCACACATTCTGAAGAATTATAATGGAAGCAACAGAAAAATAATCCAACTGTGTTTTCCATAGTTTGCCGAGAAGTTTGCAGAGTTTAAGGAAGCCGCACGGTTAGCCAAAGAGAAGTCTCACGAGAAGACTGAGCTGACCAGCACTCCCTCCCAGGTAACGTGCTCGCTAATCCTTGACTCTGTACGTGCCGTTCTGCACAAATGGTTTTGGTGAGTTTTGCTTTAACAATACTGACTTTGGTTAAAAAATAAATAAATAAATATTTAAAATAAAACAAGACAACTTTGGTTTAATGACCATTTAATGTGCCTGTTTCTATAAAAACGAGAAAGAATAAAAGATACAGGCAATAAAAAAAGATTGTTTAAAAGGATACATAAAAAATCAACTTATATGAGCTTTTAACCATGTAATAATGTTTTTCCTTATAATACAAAGTTGTATTTTGACTGGTATTAACATGTTCTAATAAACATTGTCATGCATTCAAGGCTCAAGTGCTCAGAACATTTCTGTTTGCACTTACCCCCTGTCTCCGCAACATCAGGTTCCTAATGTTCAAAACTGTTGCAAAGTAATTTCAAAACTATAAAGAGGCAGGGCCAGCAGCTGAGAATCTGCCATTTTGAA
Source organism: Periophthalmodon schlosseri (assembly GCA_000787095.1). Classification (NCBI taxonomy): domain Eukaryota; kingdom Metazoa; phylum Chordata; class Actinopteri; order Gobiiformes; family Gobiidae; genus Periophthalmodon; species Periophthalmodon schlosseri. The sequence goes on from KN473480.1 coordinate 15,814, forward strand.
CATCAAGTCATTGGACCATTCAATTAAAACATTTTAGGTCAATATCAGGGACTTTGGATTAGAATTGTAAATCAACCTTAGTCTAGAAAAATAATTGGAAAACATCATTTTAAAAATTGTGTTCTACTTTCACACTAGATTTCACCTAAGAACACTCGTTAGTTTTCATGTTTGATTGTTTTTAATGATTAAATATATTTTAAGAGTTTCTTCATCAAGTGCTATGTTTTCCTTTCCAAAACCACTGCCTCTCAGGGTGTCGTCGTTAGGGGGAACATGCCCGTCAAACTTGGTAAAAAGAAGGTAAATGCAGGGAGGACCTCTCGTCGCTGTTGTGTCTCATTAAATTAGCCCTATTCTGTCCCTCCTATTTAACCTTAAATCCAACCTTAGTAGAACTACATTACATTATTGGTCTTTATGGAGGACCCTAACTGCCAAAACTATGAATAAATCATTATGAAAACATGCAGAAATGTGAAAAGAGATGAATGTATTCAGAATTGCAAACATTTTGAATTTAAAAGTATGTAGTAAATCGTAAATGCATAACAACATCCAGAGAATAAACATACTTTATTGTCCACTGCATACGAGCTTAAAATTACGTTTTTATTTATTGAGATATTTATTTATTTATGTAATGCAAATTGTGTGGGTGGGATCAACGTCAGTCTGGAACTCGTTTGGTTACCAGTCATTGTCTGTTTTTCCAGCCACCAATCTGATTTCAGATGGAAATTCATTCCTCTCACTCAGTTTGCTCGCATAAGTAAATCATCTTATTATGTGACAATACACAAATGCACATTATTATTATTATAATTTTTTTCATTTTTAGCATTTTGTTCCACAATTTATTTTTTATAGATTCCTTTCTAGTTTCACAAAATGTATTTATCTATTTTCAACTTTCTACATGTTTTAATTTATGTATTGTTTTAGCGTTGGGTCCTCTGTACTTTCTGACTGTAGATAAAGAGCAGCATCATCGATTCATTCCTAATAAGATTTTTTCCCTCAAAAAAAACCCTTAATGACCCACACGTACACAATAAAAAGCTATTGCAGTTTTTTTGTTTCTTTGTTTTTTGCCTTGAATGTAAATATTGTATTTAATTAAATCGTTCACTCTCATTCACAGGAGTCGGCTCCAGGTGAAACTCTACAGCCACCTTTGACCCCAGAGACTATAAATGGTACAAATGAGGACAGAGCTTCACCCGAGACGCAACATGTAGAAAGCAGGGCAGAGCCTACCCAAAATGCATTGCCCTTCTCTCACAGGTGAGCCAAATACACATTTTGTACTGTATTGTAAGAAATGATTTTGCTCTGTGCAACTGTAGTAGCAGCCATTTAAAAATCATATCCAAGTGATGCATGTGCAAGTCATTCATTTTTTATTAATGACTTTACTGAGGCCCTTGGCACTTTCACAACGCTGCAATAAAACACTATGCATGGTTCCTATGAATTATACAACTACTAAACGATGTGCTTCACGTCTACAATACATTTTCTCAAGGTTATATACAGTGTAGTTGTATAATGCTGTGTAAAGTATGTTTGAAAGGTGTTTGTGTGAGGCAGCCTGCTGATGCACCTCATATTTAGAGCCCGCTGTGGGTTTGTGTTACAGTGAAGGCATGTGAATGCAGGGGCTGTGCGCAACTGACATTTGATCGTCTGCAGTGTCTCATGTTGGGAAAGGTTTTCATATTGACCTGCACTTTTCTAGTCACATGGCCCTTGTTTTGTTGCATTTGCACCAGCTCTAAGAAATGTTCCTCACAATCCTGCTCACAGCATTTTTAAAAAGAGAAATGGTTGGTGTTGCTTTTAAAAACATATTTTTCTACTGCAGTTCATCCAGCATCAGTAAACACTGGGAGGCTGAGCTGGCTGCTCTCAAAGGGAACAATGCTAAATTAACAGCAGCGTTACTGGAATCCACAGCCAACGTAAAACAGTGGAAACAACAGCTAGCGGCCTATCAGGAAGAGGCAGAGAGGCTGCACAAACGGGTACACATCAAAACGACTCGACTTTGAGAATATACTTTACTTATTTAAATCATTAACGGTGTTTTCTTTTTTAACAGGTGACTGAGTTGGAATGTGTCAGTGGTCAAACCACAGCGATCAAAACTCAGAAGACAGAACTCAATAAAACGATAGAGGAGCTAGAGTTGGCTTTGAAATACAAGGAGGAGGTAAAGTACATGAAAATATAATGAAAACAGCAGAATCCCATTAAGATGTTTATTTATACTTTATGTTTTGTAATTAGGAGCTGGAGAGGCTCAAAGCTGAAGTTGAGAGTACTAATGTCTTTCATTCCCAAAAAGACTCCCTCACACAGAAATTACAGGTCAGCTGTACAACACCGTTTAACCATCAGCACTATGTAAATGTCATGTTACACTCACTGTGACTGCAGGCATGGTTAGTGATGGTGCTTTGTGTCTGGTTTGGTCCAGGACACAGAGAGCCGTAACCAGGCCCTGGAGGCCCACCTGAGTGAGCTGGAGCAGCGTTTGGAGAGCACGCAGATGGAGAGAGAGGCCT
>KN473482.1:9139-23706 GCA_000787095.1 Periophthalmodon schlosseri
CGGCAGCGTGTGGACGCAGTGCCAGCCGGACGGTTGCCTGGATACGGTTGGCCTGGCGATGCTCAGAAGACGTGGAGCCAGCATCATCTCACACACGCACACAAGGTCAGCTACACGAATGCTAATCGAAAAACAAGCCGCAATTTACACAGACAGAGCGATCTCCTATCTCCTGTCATTTAGCCTAGAGATTAGCAGTTAGCAAAAGCTGTTCTCGTCATACGTGTCAGCAGCTTTACCAAATCAACTACAGACCAGCTCCACCCATGCGCCATCTCTTTTACCTGATTCGCCCAACAAGTGGTTTGAGTCCTCTCTGCTGTCTTCTGTTTTTGAACTCGCTGTTTTTATGATCCTAAGCCCGGGTAAACAGACTGGGGTCCCGAGACTCCCTGATCCCGAAGAGACTCGTGGAGCTAGGTTACACTGCGCTAGTTGACTGGCTAAAGTGACTACATAAAGTTAACGTCTGCTCTCTCTGTGACTGCGTGCGTCTGACCACTTCACACTTCTCGTTTTCTGACCTCTATTTTAGGAATTGAGGTTTCACTGTGTATAGTGAAACGCTGCTCGACAAACTGAATGTTCAAACGAGCTGCGTGACTTTATAGGCCATTTATAACCTGTACGCTAACATCAGAGTAGTCTCTGTGCATCAAATGTTTATGTAGCCTAGCGCTTAGGACGGTAAAAAGCTCCACTTTCTTTCCCTGTTTTAGTTTGTGACGTCAGAATAAGTTCCTCTCTGTCCCACTTCTCCTTTCTGCCACTTAACGGCCCAGTTCAGCCTTCTTAGGTCTGTGTGTTTTTGCCAAACTTGAATTTAATTTAAACTTGGTTCTTGTCAAAGTGCCATTTATTCTCAACATTTCACTGTAGTAATTTAAACTTGGTTCTTGTCAAAGTGCCATTTATTCTCAACATTTCACTGTAGTCCCGTAGCATGTCTGCCAATACGTTACCATGTATTTTACTTATTTATTTTTAATGAGACTACACCACAGACTGTGTAAAGAAGTGGACTGAGTGGATGTGACGTCACCCACAGCGTTCGGCTCCAGTCAAATGAAGCTAATCGAGGCCAGAGCAGTTATAGCGGCGAATTTGGAGCCAAGTTCCATATTTGGAATCCCGATCGCGAGTGTCATAGCAACCAAACAGCCAATCTGGAACGAGGCTGTTGAAGGTAACGCCCCTTCCCGCCCGCACCGCTGGTTTAGCAGGGAGCGGACGCTTAGCAATGCTGTCAATCAAACCTGTTGCTAACGCTAGCGGGAGCGACCTCGGGGAAAGAAGGCGCCTGATTTGTCTGTTATTAACGTTCATATCTTGATTTACGGACACAATAGCGTAATAAAAATACGAGAATGATGTAGAGCGGGTTAATACGAACATTTTAAGACCAAAATGACGAGTCTGATGGCAGCAGTTACAGAGAGAGGGGCCACAGTTTTTCAATGTAAAGTGAATTGGAGGCAGAGTCGATGGAGCCGGAAGCGCAGCCCTTGATCACTTCTTATTTGGAATATGGCGGCTAGCGGGTTAGCTACGTCCATTTATATATACACGCTACACCTACATAATTTAGACAAGGAGCTGCAAGAGTCAAACTACAGCTAAGATCCTGAAACGACATGAACACAGCCTATAGCCAAACGATTTTTAATTCATTTTTTAAGAGTTTTTAGATTAAAATAAAACGCCAGTTAGACCAAAGTACCGCATGCGTGAACTAGGCAGTACAACGTTACGAATGACTTTTCCATTTTGTAGTTTGCAGTAAAGTGGAGCAGAGCGCTGGCCTTATGCAACAGGGACACAGCTCTCATCTGTAGTCTAAATGGACAAGTCGAACTGAGGCGTTCCAGAAACGGTAAGGTTCCCACGTGGAAACTCAAAAGCGAAAGCCGGCTGACGGTGGAAGCCGGCAGCGAGGGCCGCCGCTCCCCTCTCAGCCTCAGTGAAAGATGCCTCCTGTTAGCGCCTTGGCTCTTGAGGCTGGACTTGGCCGCTGAAAAGACACTAGCGCTGTGCCAACCCTGACCAGTAATATTCAAACTATATCGAGTCATAATGGGCTTCTACAATGTGTATTTTCATCACACTTCCTAGTCTACGCAGTACTGAGAGGCTAATCTTAGAAATGACATCTTGACTAACCCAACTCCAGTGAGGTTCATCTGGTTTTCTGTTTTATTTTCATAGATTCTTTGGTAACACTTTATAATAACTGCACAATTTACAGCCTCAGTAAAGCATGAACAAAGACTTAATTCATAATCAACAAATCGTTTATTAAGAATGGTTCAGACTTGGTAACTACTTACTTAGGAGTTACGGTTAGGGCATTATTATGTAGTTACTAAGCTTGAATCATTCTTAATAAAATATTTGTTTATTTTGAAATAAGTCTTTTTTCATGTTTTATTAAGACTAATTACGGTGTAGTTGTCGCTTCTTTTTCCAGACCAAAGTGTAGTTTGTTTTCATACGTGACAGTTTGGACTGCTCCCTGGCGCTCGTCCTCAGAGTGGTCACGTGATGTCGCTGTGACGTGTCCGCTCAGCTGATTTAAACAGGTTTAGGCGCCGTCTTCCTACCGGTTGAGGCAGAACGACAGTCCGACTTTTTACCCGTTAAAGCAAATTGGGACTGAGGGTTTCAAACGTCGTCGCTGGATTAAGGAAGCAACTGAAATACGGAAACGTGCCCACGGGACTTTAAATCGGGACGAGGGGGCCTTTTTACTTTCACACACCTGGGATACTGTCCTGAAGAAGTAGGAAGACAGCGCCAAAACCTGTTTAAATCAGCTGATTGGACACGTCACAGCAACATAACGAGCGCTAGTGAGCCGTCCAAACTGTCACGTATGAAAACAAACTACACCTTGGTCTGGAAAAAGAATCTATTAAAAACTATTAAACCTAACTAACCCGTCTCTCTTGTGTCGTCCCATATTCTTACCTTCACTAGTATTAATCCCAATGGAACTCTTCACTGCATCAACCAGGGCTTATGAGCTCCACACAGGAGTTACAGCATCAGCACCAACACTCTGCAAACACACAGAACAATAGACTATTTTAAGTGCCATAAAAGAATAAAAGACAATATGAAAGGCAAAAACTGTTCTAATACAGAGCAAAAAACCACACTCCGCTTAGGCCACACCTCCTGTTTAAGGCTGTGGTTGCAGACTGCTTTACATTTACAAGCACCAGAAATGACTTTTGGGTTCATTCTGTGTGAGAGAGTTTCTGTTTATGTAATATTTTTCTGAATATTATTCTCTAGCCAAGAGCAAACGATGACTCTTTTATAGCTGCAAATCAAAAAATCAAATCAAAATTGTAATATGAATGGTCACAATCAGCTTCTCTCAAAGGCTGTGGAATTATTTAACGTAGGCTTAAAATTCTTCCCTCTGCAAACAACAAAATAATCCATTTTATCATGTACAAAACCTGCTCTCCCTGTAGCGTAGGCTTTTAAAATTAAATTAAAAATATATGAAATACATGTTATTCCCATCTCTCTCAGAATGTTCTACTCATGTTAAATGTTAATGCCTGTTTTAAAAGTGTTCTTTGAATTCATTCTTGATTTAAAGCCAAACTGGTTTAGGTTTGAGCCCAGTCCAAGTCACGGTCTCACTCATAGACTGTGTAAAGAAGAGTGAGACTAAGTGAGTGTGACGTCACCCCCAGCGTTCGGCTCCAGTCAAATGAAGCTCATCGAGGCCAGAGCAGTTATAGGGGCAAATCCGGAGCCCAGTTCCATCATTTTAATTCTGACCGTGAGTATCACAGCAACAAAAGAGCCAATCCGGAGCGAAGCTGTTCAAGGTAACGCCCCTTCCCGCCTGCATCGCTAGTTTAGCAGGGAGCGGGCGCTTAGCAACGCTGTCAATCAAACCTGTTGCTCCCGCTAGCGTTAGCAGCAGGTTTGATCAGGCGCCTTCTTACCTCAGAGAAAGACGCCGCCTGATTTGTCTGTTATTATCATATCTAGAATCGCAGACACAATACTGAAATAAAAACCCCAGGATCACGTAGAGGGTTAATACGAACATTTTAAGACCAAAATGACGAGTCTGACGGCAGCAGTTACAGAGAGAGGGGACACAGTTTTTCAGTGTAAAGTGAATTGGAGCCAGAGTCGATGGAACCACGAGCGCGCCCATGACCACTTCCTTACCTGGAACGCGGCGGTTAGCGGGTTAGCTATGTCTTTATATATACAGTCTATGGTCTCGCTGTGGATGTGGCTACACTGGAGTTCACACATTGTTCTTTTGACACTAAATCATTCTCGCATTAATTGGCGAGCTGTCGTTCTACGTAGCACGCGGATTCATTTTTCCATTCCATTTATCACGTTTTCACTTCCTGGCCACGTTCCACCATTATGTGTTGTACCAGCGTCTTTGTCTCTTAGCTAAACGGTGAAGGCGCTAACACTGGCTCTGCTGCTCTTGCATCATCGGCTCCCGGCATGTGAAAGTGCGGGCAGGAGAGAGGAGGCAGCTTTGAAGAATAGTTGCCAGGGAAACTCAGCCTCTCATTCTCATGGCAACAACGCGGCCCGGCGAACGCTCAGTGTTATCAGTCAGGTGGGATGGATGGATGCTTTGACCACGCACTTTTAATCTCTTTAGCGTGGGACAAAAAGCATTGACTCTCTCTCCAAAGCGGGGTTATAATTTAAACAGTTGACTAGCGCTGTTACATTTAAGGTAGTGGACTCGGGAGGTTTAAGTAAATAATCTATTGACGGACTGGCCTCATCTGTAGGTCAAAGTGCAAAAGGTGAATACTTGAACTAGATCAACTAAAAAGATCAGTTTACTCAGTTGACAAGAGGTGGCACTAGTTAAAACCATGCAGCAGATCTGGCAACACATTTCATAATGAATGCGTCCATTAGTTCAAGCTAAAAAAACATGCCTCAATTTCTGTAACGTTCAGATTCCCGACTTCAGTCTGTGATGGATTTTTCCTAATTAGCTGAGTGCTCCGTTATGACACCTGTTAGCTCTCTCTGTGCTTGGCTCCCCTCAAACCTCGCGTTGCATTCCCGAACAAGTTCTCGGACTCCCTAAAAGCTCGGCAGAACGTTAAGCTCGGGACTTAACGTTCTACTGCGACCACAGACTGTATAAAGAAGTGGACTGAGGAAGTATGACGTCACCCACAGCGTTCGGCTCCAGTCAAATGAAGCTCGTCGAGGCTGGAGCAGTTATAGCGGCTAATTTGGAGCAGAGTTCCATATTTGGAATTCCGACCTCGACTATCATAGCAACCAAAGAGCTAATCCGGAGCGAGGCTGTTGAAGGTAACGCCTCTTCCCACCCGCACCGCTGGTTTAGCAGGGAGTGGGTGCTTAGCTGTCAATCAAACCTGTTGCTAACGCTAGCGGGAGCGACCTCGGGGAAAGAAGGCGCCTGATTTGTCGCTTATTAATGTTCATATCTTGATTTACAGCTAAAATAGCGAAATAAAAACATCAGGATCATGTAGAGGGTTAATACGAACATTTAAGACCAAAATGACGAGTCTGACAGCAGCAGGTACAGAGAGAGGGGACACGGTTTTTCAATGGTAAAGTTAATGGAGTCGATGGAGCCAGAAGCGCGTCCATGACCACTTCCTGTTTGGAACGCGGTGGCTAGCAGGTTAGTTATATTCATTTATATACACAGTCTATGATTACAATCATGGCAACCCACTTTTAAATAGTGTTTTCTGTTCACCTGAGCGACCAGGTCTAAAAAAAAAAGACTTTTTTTTGACAAGACAAAGTTTAATTTAGACGTTTTTTCTTTTACTTTACGTTGATGCATCATGGCCCAGTTATGCCAAACAATGTAGATTTTTGTCAATATATTTTTTTCACACTCAGGTTAAGGTTAGGGTTAGGATCAGGGTTAGGTTTAGGAACAGGTAAGGTTAAGGTTTTGGGTTAAGTTTGCTAACCAGGTCATGGCAAAACTGAGCTGTGTTTTTTTAGACTAAAGAAAATGATAAATAAACAAGAGTATTTAACACATCACAAAAACACTGTAAATGCTGGTAAATCTTAATATTTGCTGTAATTCCATCTGCTGATTATGAAATGAACTCAGTCTCCATGGAAACAGCACGCAGCAGTTATTAGCTTTGATCAACATGAAACGCTAAGTCCCGCCCCCGGACGAAATGCCAAGAACTTAGAGAGTCCCAACAGTTCCTAAAGTGTGTTATCATTAACGCCGCATGATCGGTGCAAGGTTGGAAACTCCTCTAAATACAGTTCCATTGTTTATACTGTAACCGATCCCAGCATCGTTTTCCTGCTTACGGGAAGTTCTTGCATATTGTCGACTTGAAGCAGGTTAAGGTTACAGCACTTATGTTTACAGACTCACAAGGAGGCACGGTGAAGTCTAAGAAGGCCATGCTAATAGTAAATCCATGGTCCTGTTTGGTCCTTGCATTGGTTTGTAATAGTGAACTGTTAGAAAACCTACTATTTACATTAATTTAGGTCAATCTAGAGCATCAACTTATTTTATTCTACATTTAAAACAGTGAACCAGAATCCCCTCAGTTTTAGTCAGAGAAGTACAGATACAGAGGTAAGAAGTTACTCAAGTATAAGTAAAAGTATCACATGAAAAATCTACTTAAGTAAAAGTATTTAAGTACCCGTTTAAAAATGTACTGTAAAGAGTAAAAAGTAAAAGTATTTCACATTTGTTAAAGTGTAAATGTAACGAAATTTGTGTGTATTTTTGTTTGCTCAAAGCTGAAGCTTAAACTCGAAACCTTTAGTCAGGATGTTTCCACGAACATGATAAAAATAACCCCTCAAATCATACGAAAAGTACTTTTTACTTCTCAGTCCAGTTCAAAAATGAGTAGAAAGTACAGATACCGCTCTCAAATGTAGTGACGTAAAAGTAAAAAGTATAGAAAGTACAATACCGCTCTCAAATGTAGTGACGTAAAAGTAAAAAGTATCCACTGTGAAATGTACTTAAGTAAAGTACAGATACCTAAAAATTCTACGTAAGTACAGTACTTTACTACTTGTACTTCGTTACCTTCCACCGCTGCCTTTAGTGCACGAGCCTTACGCAACACCCAAACCCGTGTGCGTTAGTAATCAACATCACGACTACAACGGTGACTTCCAGTGTGTGTGAGGAATGTGGTAGTTCAAATATTATTGTTAGTAAAACTCTGAGTATCCTTCAGTGTCTCTACAGAGGTTTGGTAATCCAGCAAACAGGAGAAGCGTCATCGTTCATCACTGTCGTCCTAATCGAATAGACCACTCTGCAGTCTCCAGAGAGCGCGCGGGCGGCCGGTCAGCGGCCGGGATCAGCTCGGATCGGGACGGGGCCACATACGAACGGGGACGAGGGCTTTTGGACCTGGTGCAAACGATGCAGACTCATGCCGGGTAGTTCTTGTTGTGTTTTTGTAAATATTCAAAACAAAAGTGCCACTAAAATGTGTTACATAAGGCGTGTTTGTGATCACTTCCTAAACGACAGCCACAGACGTCGACTGTTTTTGGTACAAATGTCACAGCCATTTGAACCAAAAATATAACAGCGACAAAACATAAGGAACTATACCTGAAATAAGGTCATTACATGTGCTGTTTTATTATTATTAATGTCAATATTTTAGTGTGTTGTTCCTTTTATGTGGTCAGTACAAATCTCTAAACTGGAAGAATTACGATAACTATGTTAAATAATAATAATCAGTGGTGGAACGTGACTTAGCACAAGTAATAAAGCACTGTACTTAAGTCGAATTTTTATGTATTTGTAGTTTACTTAAATACATTTTACAGTGAATACGTTTTACTTTTACTTCACTACATTTGAGAGCAGTATCTGTACTTTCTACTCCACTACATTTTTGAACAGGACTGAAAAGTAAAAGTATTTTTTATTATTGTCTGAGACCTGCTGAAAAGGCTGAGGGTTTATTTTTAACACGTTCAAACTAAAATATACAAATAAAAACAGTTCATTTTCAAAATTTACAAATAAAAACAGGCAGAAAAACGATCAATCCAGTTGTTTCTATTGAACAAAATTCCGCACAAATCTTTATCAAAATCACTACATTTGAAGCTTTATAAAACTCAAAATCAGTTTGAAATTCTTTTACTTTTTACTCTTTAAGTACATTTTTAAACAAGTACTTTAATACTTTTACTTAAGTAGATTTTTTCATGTGATACTTTTACTTTTACTAATATTTTTTGCCTCTGTACCTGTACTTTTACTTATTGCAACAAAATCAACTACTTCTTCCACCACTGTAATAATATACTATATATATTTTTTCTTTTCTAGGGTCTCCACCATTTTATGTCAGGTGCCCTTCCTGTCTGTTCATCCGGGTTTGGGACAGACAAAAACGAACCAGCTGGATGCCACACCACACCTACAATAGCGAGTAAGTGAGCTGTTCATAACGACACGCTAAATCCGCTAATTCTGCAGAAGTCCCCCTCTGTGTAAATCCTCACGTTTGTCCTACCTCCATTTCACAGCTGCGCATTTTGCCCACTCCTTTATCTAAAACAGAAAAAAAAAACATTGGAGAACGCTAATGTTTCTTTGAATGCTCCCGTTCTAGCAGTAAATGGGAAGTGGCAGAGTCGCGGGCAGCTAACGGCGAGCTAACGGCGAGCTCGAGATTGACCACTGATGGAGTGCTACAGGCAATTCCCCTCACGCCATCGCGGGGACTGTTGTTCTTATGAATCGCTCCGGGCCGGTGGACGTGATGGAGCCGGCACGATGAAGAAAAGAGAGTGTGGGCGCGAGCAGAGAGGCAGCGGGAAAAAGAACTGCGACTGGAAATGGATGGGGAAAGTTTAAGATCCTATATTACACAAAACTGACTCTTGTGAGATTTAAGTCATGTTCTAATGTTGTTACCTCCTCAAAAACAGACCTGGAGTTGTGTTTTGTTTCATTCACACATGTTTGAGTAACACTTTATTACTAGTCTGTCTACATCTCCAAAGCTCAAAATGCTCTGTTCCACCTTGTGATGTCATGAAGTGGTAGTTTTCAAGTTAGCATCTACCTTCTACCTTTAGTTCAGTAGAAATTTGTATTTCCAGGTCTGAAATGATCCAAATGATTCTAGTGAAGGTGTGTGGAGTTTAAAAACACAGTAGAGCACTTCCTGTATTACCACGTGACATCACAAGGTGGAACCGAGTGTTTTCAGTTTGAGAGAAGAACTCAGCGTAAATCTGCAGGGTTTGTGCGTTAAACATGTGTGAATGAAACAAAACACAACTCCAGGTCTGTTTGTGACGAGGAAACAACATTAGAACAGAGATCAGAAAATAAAGTAATATGGGCCCTTTAATATTCAAGCAGTGTTGCTCCTGATTTGGGTTTACACACTCTAAAAAATGTGTGTCTCAATTTCAAATGAGCGACTGGCAACTGAAAGAATAAAACATATATTGTTTTCCATTATGTGATCTGCCTTGGTTAGATCTTTGTCAAATATAGGCAAAATCTAGGACATTACCAGTGGGATCTGGAGCTTATTTGCTGAGATAGCATCATGTTGTTGTGTGCTGTTTTACTCGCCTGACAAATCCAGACTGATTTCTCTCTGTCTAAAAAATACAGCATCCACAGACTGTATAAAGAAGTGGACTAAGAGAGTGTGACGTCACCCACGGCGTTCGGCTCCAGCAAAATGAAGCTCATCGAGGCCAGAGCGGCTATAGCGGCGAATTTGGAGCTGAGTTCCATATTAGGAATTCCAACCGCGAGTATCACAGCAACCAAAGAGCCAATCCGGAGCGAGGCTGTTGAAGGTAACGCCCCTTCCCGCCAGCATCACTGGTTTAGCAGGGAGCGGACGCTTAGCAACGCTGTCAATCAAACCTGTTGCTAACGCTAGCGGGAGCGACCTCGGGGAAAGAAGGCGCCTGATTTGTCTGTTATTAATGTTCATATCTTGATTTACAGACACAATAGCGAAATAAAAACCCCAGGATCATGTAGAGGGTTAATACGAACATTTAAGACCAAAATGACGAGTCTGACAGCAGCAGTTACAGAGAGCGACAGTTTTTCAATGTAAAGTGAATTGGCGCCAGAGTCGATGGAGCCTGAAGCGCGCCCATGATCACTTCCTATTTGGAACGCGGCGGCTAGCAGGTTAGCTATGTCCATTTATATGTACAGTCTATGTTTGTTCTGCAGAAATCCGCCATGTTTTTCAGCCTCCTGTGATATTTTTTTCCTTTATTTTTTCCAATAAGGACGGACTACTGTATGTGTCTCCCCGATTGGCTAATCCACCTGTCAATCACGCTCATCTGAAAACAGGGAGATTCACCGTTGACCAGACTCACATCTTCGTAAAATATTGAGGACGTGTGTGTTCTGGATCCCACCAACTGTTCTCCATGAACGTTCTAAACAGTGACAGCTTCTGTTGCGCAATGTTGCCAAATCAGGTTTTTCTTTTTAACGTCTTTTTCGAGATTAATCCGCTTCGGTTGCATCGTGGGCTTTGGTGATGAATAACAACGGGATTTCTACTAATTGTTATTATGAATTCACCTCGGACAGAGACGAGCAAGTGATTCTTTGGCTTTTAAGAATAAACTTTCAAATAAAATCGTGGCTTTACCGTGTAACGTTAACCTCACCGAACCCTCAAATAAAGACGCTGTGTGTTTTCCATTATGGCTAAAGCGCCGCCATTACGCACAGCAGCAGTGAGTAACGCTGAGATCAGATAAATCAGTTGAAATGAATCAGAGGTTTACAGTGTGACATGAGTTCTAAAGAATGCTGTGAAAGTGTTCTACAAAGCGAACATAAAAGCAGTTACAAAGTCCCCTCTGGCGTCTGGCTGCGCTTCCTCCTTCACTCCAAGGACTTCCACTGTCTCCCTGACGTGACCCTGCGCCCGATGCCTCCTGTGCACGTGTCCCTGTCCTTGTTTGCCCACAGACCCATATCTTACGGCTCACGTTCAGTCAGCAGTTTATGAAGAGTAGGTGAAAAATGTGAACTGCAGCTTCTGATGAGATGGATGTGGGTTCATGGCATGTCTTAAGTTGTTAGCATTACGAGGAAAGCGCAAACCATACGCTGTTTATATAAATAGACGTAGCTAACCCGCTAGCCGCCGCGCTCCAAACAGGAAGTGGGCACGGGCTGCGCTCTCGGCTCCATCAACCCTGGCTTAGATTCGCTTTCTATTAAAAAACTGTGGCCCCTCTGTCTGTAACTGCCGCTGTCAGACTCGTCGTTTTGGTCTTAAAATGTTCATATTAACCCGCTCTACATGATCCTGGTGTTTTTATTTCGCTATTTTGTCCTTAAATTAAGATATGAACATTAATAACAGACGAATCAGAGGCTTTCCTTGGTCCCAGCTACCGGTCATAACAAAAACTGTAAAAATGTACTATGTTGAACTGCAGGTGAACTGGTGAGTAAGTGCATTCACACACACACACACGCGCGCGCACACGCACACACACACACACACACACACACACACACACACACACACACAGTACATCTCTGTGTGAGGCTGTTTACTTGAGATGCTTTCACACTGAGCCCTGTCTAGCCCACGCAGCCCTCAGAACAGCACCACTTACACACTTCAGAGAGGGCTTCCAATTAGGGAAAAATGCGTCTTTTATGTTGTAGAGACACACACACACGCATCTTAAGTGAGAAACTACATTACAGATTTCAGTTTGTTTAAAAACTCCCACTTGTATTATTTATAGCAGTGAAAGTTTTTCATTGTGACATAAGGCTGTGGCTGTTTGTCTAAATTTCCAAACAGGAAGTCTTATTCTTCCTCTACTTCTTTATCAGTACTGCCTGCAAACAAGTCTTTGTGCAATCATGTCTGCGACTGGGGCTAGAAAAACACTGATTTATAACACGTTAAAGGGCCCATATTACGCTGTTTTCTGATCTGTTCTAATGTCGTTTCCTCGTCACAAACAGACCTGGAGTTGTGCTTTGTTTCATTCACATGTTTAACACACAAACCCTGCATATTTAGGCTGAGCTCTTCTCTCAAACTGAAAACACTCCGCTCCACCTTGTGATGTCACGTGGTAATACAGGAAGTGCCCCACTGTGTTTTTAAACTCCGCACACCTTCACTAGAATCATTTGGATGATTTCAGTCCTGGAATTGCCAACCTCTACTGAACTAAAGGTAAAAAGTAGCTGTTAACTTGAAAACTACCGCTTCATGACATCACAAGGTAGAACGGAGCATTTTGAGGTTTGGAGATGTAGACAGACTAATAATAAAGTGTTACTCAAATATGTGTGAATGAAACAAAACACAACTCCACGTCTGTTTTTGAGGAGGGAACAGCGTTAGAACACGACTAAAAGCTCACAAGAGTCAATTTTGCGTAATATAGAACCTTTAATTAGCTTTGCTCTGTCCAAAGTTGCACTGTTTATTCACACATTATGTAAGCTAGCGCTATATATATATAAAAAAAAAAACATACTCTGAACATAACACAGGAACTACACTTTTGCGCACTGTACTGCAGCCACTGACCCACATAAACCAGTAAATAAATGCGTTGACCTTTGACCCACAGCCTTTTGAGCGCTGGTGCGTGTGTGTGTGTGTGCGTGCGTGTGCGTGTGTGTGTGTGGGTCTGTGTAGACCTGAGCAAAGTGCACGTCCTTGTACAAACCGTGCTCCATCACTGCGTTACTCTCCGTCCCAGTGGGAGGGGAACAGCGCCAGTGCACAAATACAGGAAATACTTGTAATATAAGCTCTGGGCATCAGACCACAGGAGGGAACTTATATCTATTTCATTGCATTTTCTCGAAATTTTGAACGCTATATTTTTGCACCACGCAGATCATTATTAAATTTCAGGTTTAAATTTCAGGTAATATCATAATTGTCCCATTGTTTTCAGTCCGATTAGCTCACTACTAAAATCCAGAAGCCAAACAGTTACTCAGCGTAGCGTTTCCTCTCCGTGCTTAAATACTTCCACAAAAGCGTTCGGTAGCTGCGCGCCGTCTGAAGCTACGTCTCAAACGTTTTATTGACTGCAAACCCGAAACAAAGATCCTGTTTAGCTGATAAAATACATTCTGGGATGAGACACAGTTTGAAAAATCAGGTGCTCTTAGTCCGAGTTAGATCTGATACAGAAATTACAGCGACATATTATGTAGAAATATATGGTCAAATAAATGGATTCAAGCTGATTAAGGTGCCTTTTGTACTGTATTATGAAGAGGTGGAATGTAAAGAAGTAAAAGTAGTAAAGTACTATACTTAAGTACGCATTTTACGTATCTGTACTTTACTTAAGTCAGTTTTAAAGTGGATACTTTTTAGTTTTACTTCACTACATTTGAGAGCAGGTTTGGGGTGATTTTAACTTTATCTGCCACGTGGTAATAAAGGCTTTTAATTATTTTGTACTTTTTGAGTGCCTCAGTTTCTTTTTCAACTTGTATTTGAGACTGGACCTTGTACTGAAGCACCTAAAGGACCATTTTGCACAATCTCTACACATCCAAGTAGCTCCTGCCCCTAACTTGCATTTGAGAGCAGGATCTGTACTTTCTACTCCGCTACGTTCTGGAACTGGACTGAAAAGTAAAAGTATTTTTCATTATTGTCTGAGACCTGCTGAAAAGGCTGAGGGTTTATTTTAACACGTTCATAATTTGAGAAAAACTATACAAATAAAAACAGCTGGAAAAAACGATCGATTCAATTGTTTCTGTTGAACAAAATTCAGCACAAATCTTTATCTAAATCACTACATTTGAAGCTTTATAAGACTCAGAATCTGCGTGAAATACTTTTACTTTTTACTCTTTAAGTACATTTTTAAACGGGTCCTTCAATACTTTTTTTTAAGTAGACTGTTTCACGTGATACTTTTACTTTCACTTGACTATTTTGTTTTGTTCCCGTATCTGTACTTTTACTTAAGTAACAAAACTGAGCACTTCTTCCACGTCTGGTCTTATGACTGAGTATAAAACATGAAGTGCAGCTCTATGATGGAGATAACACTTAAAAAGAGAATCTGGTTTGTCACTGATTACACACTAAACGAGCCTCTGTTCTGCTTTCCCTCTCGTGGCACTTCCATTGGGACGGATTAGACCTTCGCTGAATGAGGAGTATTGATCATGAGGACGGGCAAAAGGGGGGAGCCGTCGGGCCCGTCCGTTGACATCGGGGGACGCCATTGATCAAAGTGACAGACGGCGGCTCGTGATATTGTAGGAAGTCCTCAAGTGAACGTCAGAGCTAATAGGATTATAGACTGAACTTCACCCCTCGAACCCAACTGTCTGGATGAGTTAGAGCCTTGGACATACCCCACCTGGAGCTTTTGGGACTGAATTTGCGCAAGCACAATGATTAAAGCCCATAATCCTAACTCTAACCATAGCCTCTAAACCCTAACCCCTAACCCTTGACCACTAACCCTTAACCCCAAAGCTTAACCATAACCCCGAACTCCTAACCACA
>KN473484.1:0-75262 GCA_000787095.1 Periophthalmodon schlosseri
AATGTTACCAAAGAGAATTTTTTTGCATCCAAAGCACAACTTAAGGTATGTTTTTTTATTAAGTGACCAACAATTTAACATAACAAAATCTGACATAGTACCTTCCCTTTAATAAAAGTGTTGACATTCTATTTGACTTTTACACAGCTAGCATGGTAGCTTTTTATCCAACTAGAGATCGACTGATATGTTTTTTGTCATGGCCGATGTCGATTGTTTAGAATACAGAGCAACTAGTGGCCGATAAGCTCTGCCAAAATTTTTGGGGCTTATTTTGATTATGTTCCCCAAATTATATAATTCAAATTTACTACAAACTCTCCCCAAGCAACTTTTTTTTTACCACAACTCTATAAGAGAACTGTGTAGTCATGTTTTGTGCAGCCATCTCTTCGTATTCAAGTGTTAATATAAAGCTTTGTGTGTATTTTCTAGGCAGCAGATCGACCAAAACAAAATATTGGCCTATGCTGGAGATTTAAAGCCAGTAGCCGATACGCTAAAAAATCCAAATATCCGTCTACCTCTAATGTCAGCCATCCTGCTACTAAAGATACCGCTTTCATTTTCTACCATCTCTCTACCTTTGTTTTTACGAAATCACCAACGCTACAACATAACAAAATTTGGCATAGTGCCTCTCCTTTAATATAATTCAATCTGACTTTAAATTGCTAGCACCGCTCACTTTTTGTCTATATGCCCACCATGCTTCTTCAACCTGCCCTAAAGACGGCGTTTTCATTTGGACCACCTCTCATTTTCTACGGCCTCTCAACCTTTGTTTTTTCTCTTCCAAAATGGCCAACGAAATAACATAACATTTCACATCGCACCTCTCCTTTAATAAAATTCAATTGGACTTTTACACTGGTGGCACGATCACCTTTTGTCCGCACATCTACCACGCTTCTTCCCCCTGCCCTGAAGATAGCGTTTTCATTTTGGACCACCTCTCTGCATTTGTTTTTCCAAAATCCTTACCATCTCCATTCCTCACTGTCAAAAACAAGCCAAGCCAACCCGTCGTGGAGTGCAGGTACTGTGCCAAAGAATAAAACACAATGTCACCTACTAAGAATATGCCAATAGGTGACACATAATGAACGTTTTCACAGCTGAAATGTCAACCCAATTTTGTGCCGAGATCTTAGGATGGGGCCTTCATTACAGAGGACAGGCAGTGTCATAAAATAAACATGATCCTTGGCATTTGCGTCGGGCTTTTGGTGCAGCGTGAGTGTAGAAGGCAGCAGCGCTTTACATAAAGGCTTTATTTTCACGCTGAGAGCCAGGGATAGGTAGAATAAAGACTATGGAGAAATTAAAGCCCCTGTACCAGATTTTTTTTACATGTATTTGCAAAATTAGTCTAGTCCCAGAACAGATATATTGTGTAAACAGAGGTCAAAATAAGTCAGCTGTTTTTGTCTGCTTAAATTTATAAAGCGTTTTATTGTCAGGAAGTGTGCGTTAGCATGCTAGTTGATGTTGGAAAACTCTGCTCTTGCCTCTGAAAGTTGTGAAAAGTGCTTAGAAACTCATTGCGGTGAATACGGAAGGATGCTCGGAATGCGTAAGGTAAGTGAGGAATAACTTTGGACCATTGCAAACTGTTTAAAATGAACTAGTTTGGCTTTTCACATTTTTAAGTAAAAAATCTGTTACAGAGCGTTTAAACGTTTTTTCAAAATGCATGTAAACCCCAGGAACTACGACTGAGATGTGGTGGTTCGATTCACCCAGATCCCAATAACACATCTGGAGAGGCTGATACGTACTTGCACAAAACAGCGCAGTCTGATTTACAGCACAGACAAGGAGAGGCGTTCAATTGCATGGGGTAAGAATTTCATTTTTTTAAATGTATTTATTTTTTTTATTATTATTATTAAAATAAGTCATAGTTTTTGTCAATGTAATATTGTATTTCTGATGAAAACTTTTTTTTTTACCAGGATAAAGTGCAAGTAGGGGTTCTTGTCCGATACAGCAGCCCATAATAATTATAATAATAATAATAATAATGCATTTTATTTATAAGCGCCTTTCAAAGCACCCAAGGACACTGAACAAGATAAAATAAGATAAAACATATAAATACAATTAAAAAATATAACAAAAAACTGATTGATAAAAGATGTGTGCTTGGTTATAAGAGGTAGGACAGTCTGAACAGGTGAGTTTTGAGTCTGGATTTGAAGAGTGGAAGAGAGTCTAAGTTGCGGAGATCAGGAGGGAGAGAATTCCAAAGCTGGGGGGCAGAGCGGCTGAAAGCCCTGTTCCCCATGGTCACGAGTCGGGCAGAGGGTACAGTGAGCTGGAGAGAGGAGGAGGAGCGGAGAGTGCGGGCAGGAGCAGCAGTGTGGAGGAGGTCAGATATGTATGAAGGGGCTAGGCTGTGTATTGCTTTGAAGGTGGTGATTAGTATTTTGAAGTTAATTCTCTGTTTTATGGGGAGCCAGTGGAGTTGTTGTAGGATGGGGGTGATGTGGTGGATAGTGGGGGTCCGTGTTATGACCCGGGCTGCAGAGTTCTGAAGGAGCTGTAGTTTCTGGAGAGATTTATTGGGGAGACCGAAGAGAAGAGAGTTACAGTAATCGATTATGCAATTTGAATGAAAAAATACCTTTCAGCGACAGAAACTAGACTAAAACTATTGACGTGAATTGTTTACCGTCATGTTGCTATTTAGCTGTGCTGCTATTTGCCTTTCAAGTCTTGAATACTCTTCCCACTGTTGCCACCAGGTACCTCATCAAGTGTTCTAACGTGCAAACTAAATACCTCTGAAATAAGTTTTTCCATAAACATAATTTACCGTTTTAAAGGCGAAACCCCAGTGCCACGGTGTTAAATTACATTAAATATGACTTCCGTGCATACTATTTTTGAATAAAGGTTAGGAGGCAGGAGGTCAGCAGCTGAGAGAGGTGTTAGAGGTTTTGCTCTATGCACTAATGACATTCCAAAGAGCTGAGAGCTGATTTTCAGTCTTTTTAAACTTCCTCCCACACTTTCTCCTACTCCTACTTTTGAATATTTTTATCATGTAAGGTGAGTGCCTTCTTACTCTTTTGACATGTCTAAAATAATACATTTTTAAACCGTTTTGTGTTAACATCTGTCTATTTTTATTCCGAATAGACTGTCATTCCGCGGTACCACTGTGACTGAGCGGCTAGCGCTCGCGCCTCACAGCAAGAAGGTTCCGGGTGTGATTCCCAGAGTTTGCATGTTTCTCACTGTATCTGGGTGGGTTTCCTCAGGGCGTTCTGGTTTCTCTTAACCCAAAACATGGGCAAAAGGTCAAATCGTAGAGCTAAGATAGTCCTCACAAAGACTACCTCAAGATCTGGAAATGGGTCCCAGGCGCTGCGCTGTGGCACCCATTGCTCCTGACAGGTTGCCGCAGCAGCGTAGAAGGTTGGGTCAAATGCAGAGGACAAATTTACCTACGGGAAAAGCATTGTGGGCAATTTAGGCAGAATCCAAAGTTGAACCACCCACGTGAACAAAACAAACATGACAACGCCAACTCTTTTAATACGGATCAGCTTTAAGCAATCTGTCTAATTGATTGACGGGGAAACCAGAGTAGCCGCAGAAAACCCACCCAGAAATGAGGGTCAGTTCCAAACTCCACACGTAAATAACCCAGAACTTGCTCGCTGTGAGGTGAAAATGCTAGCCACCACGCCACCTACTTCAAAACTTTATTACAGTGTGAACAAGCCATTCAACCACATTATTATTCACACCTTCCATTGCACATCACATCATCCACCCAACATCACACCTCTCCTCTGTTCTTTTGTTCTTCTCTCTCTATCTCTCTTTCTCTTCTTTCTTACCGGGTTGCCATCTGCCGCCTTTTACCGCTTGAGTTGTCTTAGCCTTGCTTTTTGGACAGGCGCCATGTGGTCAGCCTTGTTCAAATCCACTTTCTCTTTTTTTTTTCTTTTAGCAATTCCTAGCATCTTAATATCCCAGCTGCTGCCTCCTTTTCCAATCCACTAGAGCTAGCTGCAAATCATCAGCAATTTGCCCACACGGTAAAAACTACGCAGGTTTTCCGACTTTCTTCCACAATTCCATTTGACGCCGGATGTGTCAATTTTCCCAAAGCTTGCAAGCAAATTGTATTTTGATAAACAGGTAGCCGAGTTTTCTCATATTTGAGCACCTTAGGATGTGCTGAAAAAATGTATTTTGCGAAGCTTGATAATGGAGGGATTATGAGGTTATTGCATATTCCAAGGTATTACCAAGCTAAATGGATTTCAACATATTTACGCCGTTATGTTGGAGATGCTCGGATAATTACATAAATTCTGCAATGTTACAACGGTGGAGTTTAAGGCGAGTCTCTGTGTTTCGTAGGATACTGCGTTACATCACGTTCTATAGGAGGTCTGCAGGCTTTAACAGCAAAAGAGCCACACTGGCCCATTTCAAACCAAACGAAAGTCAGAACAAGCCATACGTTTTTTTTTCACAAGTAGCAAGACGAAATAAGTCGACTGTTTGCAGCTATTAATACATTACGAAGAATATGTAACATTTTGTATTTAGGTGAACTTTGTGGTCTTATTTGAAGTGTTTTAGGACCTCTGGGGGTTTTGAGTAAGTTATATGAAATTTCCTGCATTCGGGTGCATTTTATGTGTAATATTTACGACAAAATTATCATTATTCTTTCTCATTTAATGCATGGGACTTCCTCAGACGAATAGTAAACAGATATAAATAAAGAAAAAATAATTTCAATAAAAGGAATACTCTTTGGTATGCTACAAACACTGTCAAATATAGACTTAAGAAATAAAGTATACCCCAATTTTTTTTTTTTTTTTTTCTCAATCAAAGTGCAAAGAGCCACACGGCTTTAAAGAGCCGCATGTGGCTCTGGTTGCAGACCCCTGCTGTAGGCCTATGTAGAATGGTAGAATAACTGTTGTGCATCTTTAACCTGACAATCTGTACCCTGATTTTTTTTTGTTTTTTTTTTCATATATTTAAACAAAATGTGTTTTGCCCCAGTACAGACACATTGTATAAGCCGCTCTTGAGGTCAAAATGAGTCCGCTGTGTACTGTCTGCAACTAATTATAAAACGTTTTATTGTCTGATAATCTGAAAGTTGTGAAAAGCGCTTATAACTCAATTATAATTAGGATGCTCGGAATGCATAAGGTAAGTGAGGATTAACTTTGGATCACTGCGAACCGTTTAAAATAAAGTAGTTCTATTTTTCTCATTTTTAAGACTGTAAAACTCAGGTACAGCGCCTTTAACTTTTAAGATGTCATTGCTCTACCTGGAATGTTCCACAGTACGGCACTGAACTCCACACATCTGACCTGTAATTCTGTCTGATGGCGTGACCCGCTTGTCTCTGTGGTGACGGATAAGTTTAAGAAGCATTCAAATAACAAAGACGAGCACGTACCCTACACCAGAGAAGTTACATAGTGCACCTTTAACCTTGAGAACTGACAAAATCTCTTGGATGAGGGACAAGATGACAAGCTTTGGCGCCTTTTATTAAACTAGCCTGGATGACTGACACGCTGCACAAATCCATCACTTCAATGTAGACGTTGTTGCGTGTCAAAAGTGCATAAATTTAGACCTAAAAGTATTCTAATTAACACTGTCCTACTTGGTTCTGCTCGGTAAACAAAATTGTTCTACCTACCTTCTGCTTTTACCTGCTAAACTGTCTGCTAAAATCCCACTCATATGAAACACAATATATTTTGTCCCCGTATATTCATTGTGTAATGTTGGTTTCTCATGCCGATATAGTATTTATTTCTTTATTTATTTACTTGACCAGGAAGAGCGCGTTAGCATTAGTGCGCATTAGCATTGGCAGTGAATATGACTGACTGAGATTCAGGCGCAGGACCACGCCTCAACCTTCTTCTTCTTCTCCTCCTCTCCAGCGAACCACAGCTCCACCTCAACCGCGCCTCTAATTACCCAGAACCCTATTTGTACCGGCCATGTCCCATCAACACAGTTTGTCTCTGCTGTCTGGACCCCGCCCTCCCGCCCCTTCTCTTGTTTGTCGTTTAGCCTCAAGACATCTTCAGAGGGCGGCTGACCACCTGAGACGGAGCCCCCATCCCGAGTCTAACCAGCCACCTCCATTTCATCATATCATCCATCAGTAAATATCTTCATTGTAAATACTGTTGTGTTGTGGTCCTTGCGAGTGAATTATTTTTGAGCTGAAGGACTGTTAAGTTGCTGGATTTTTGTGTCCTGGTTGTGTCATTTCTAGGCATATCTGACCTGGCTAACAGCAGAAGGATATATGTTACAGTCTGAGTTCTACACGTTTATCAGTCCGGATCAGCTCTCACTGAAAGCGGTCAGGAAAGGTGGAAAGTCTAGATGAATATTTGAATCTGATTGGTCAAATAACAGCGGAACAAGCCAAAAAAATCAAACTATTGTTAAATCCAAATTGAGAGAAAAGCACTGCCGTCTTTTCCTCCACACTTCCCTCTGCACATAAAAAAGAGATATTTCTCAGTAGAAGAAAAATTTAAATCTGTCAACTGGACAAAAAGTTTTAGAGTGAAGACTTTTCGCTGCTCATCCAAGCCATTTCTTCAGTTCGGGTCAGATCGCTGGTGGACACTGCCTTAAATCTATCAAGTGAGGAGCTAACTACACTGAAACTAACACACCTATTGTTTACAGCTTCTGTTTGTAAGTGTGAACTGTGCCTGAGTCATATTTAGCATAATCATTCAGGCCCCTAATGGGCGCTCTCATAACTATTAGCATACTAGCTAGCCCTATTGTCATTCAGGCCCTAATGGGCGCTCTCATAACTATTAGCATACTAGCTAGCCCTATTGTTTTCTTTGTTTAGTTACAGGTCTGAGGATGGAGTTATAGAAAGGAGATAGATGACGTCTAAGGCCCACGTTCCTGTTCAAAGAAGGATTGTCTTTCCTTACAAAAACGGTCTTGGTACATTCTCTTATGGAATGGCTGTTTTGTTTCTCCAATATAACACTCACTGCAGTTTTCACTACATTGAATGGAGTGAAGTGGCTTGGATGAGCAACTTTGTGTCCAGTTGACAGATTTGAATTTTTCTTTTACTATGGATCATACCTGAACGACTGAGGGACAGACACAGACGTCCATATTTCTGCTAAAACAGCCCAAAGTTCATCTGTCGGCGTTGCCATGTTTGTTTTATGATTCGTCTGAACCGACTCCAATAACTTTGTGTCCAGTTGACAGATTTGAATTTTTCTTTTACTATGGATCATACCTGAACGACTGAGGGACAGACACAGACGTCCATATTTCTGCTAAAACAGCCCAAAGTTCATCTGTCGGCGTTGCCATGTTTGTTTTATGATTCGTCTGAACCGAGCAATCGCAACTTAAAAAATCTCAAATATCTTAAGAACTCATCTTGTTGGCCAGGTTTGGGCTGATCCATATGAAAACAAAGCTGGCACAGGGTCAAACATCTTCTCTGTCAGCACAAATGAACAATAGCGTTAGTTAGAGTTAATTTCTCACGACTAACTCAAAGACGTGATTGCTGTCAGTTGAAAGGACTTTAAGCCATGCAGTGGTGGAAGAAGTAATACATTTTGGTGCTTAAGTAAAAGTACAAATACCAGAGCAAAAAAATATTCAAGTAAAAGTAAAAATATCACATGAAAAAAATCTACTTAAGTAAAAGAAAAAATGTACTTAAAGAGTAAAAAGTAAAAGTATTTCACGCTGATTGAGATCTTATCAAGCAACAAATGTGGTGATTTTGGTAAAGATTTGGGCTGAATTTTGTTCAACAGAAACAAAATCAGAAAGTGAATCGATGTTTTAATTGGAGCTGGTTTTATTTGTTTATTTGTTGTTATATTCTTGTTTGCTCAAATTATCAACATATAAATAAACCCTCAGACTTTTCAGCAGGTCTAAAATAATAATAAAACATTTTTACTCTTCAGTCCTGTTCAAAAATGTAGTGGAGTAGAAAGTACAGACTCTGACTCTGAGGACTTCAGGGACCAGCCTCCTGCTGGTGCCCAGAGTGCGAGATGATTCATATGGCACTAACATGTCGGAGATGTACTTTGCTTGTGTACAAGTCTCTCCATGGCCCAGCACCAGAGCTGCTTTAAAGTCTATTCTCTGAGCCACAGGAGCCAGTGCAGAGACCTGAAGACAGGGCTTATGTGCTCGTACTTCCTGGTTCTAGTCAGGACCTGAGCAGCTGTGTTCTGGATGTACTGCAGCTGTCTTAACGCTCGGTTGGAGAGGAGCTCATGCCAAACTCATGCAAGGTTCACCATTTGTAAGTTAAATTATGAATTCATCAAGTTCAAGAACGTGAGCGCAACCTATTTTCTCATAAATTCTTAGCACTTGTATTTTATGTTACTATTTCTCAAGCAACCAGAGAATCTTACTTATTATGGATCACCCGTACTTGTATACATTTAGTTGTACTTTCTATATTGTAAACATTGCCTTCAGTGCGACCTTATCCTGGCTGTGGCTTATTTTTCTCGATAGTATTATTTACCCCTTAGGCCATGCACAAACCTCTCCAAGCTTCTTACCTGCACCTTCTAACTCAGAGCCACAAGTCTTCGCTGTTTCACTCAACTTTAACCCCAATAATGTCATTCTCTGAGGGCTCCTGGTCCACCTCTATCCTAAAATAACACTACTACGACCCTAAGCGCTTTGTTGCCATGGCATTTTATTCTGAAGAAATGTTTGAACCATTGAATTTGTATTGTGTTAAATAGTGCAGCCTTATTGTTTTGATGTTTTTATATTCATTAAAATAGCTACTTCTTTCTTGGCTGTTATGTCTTCCTTCATCTCGCTTTTGTCGGACTATATCAATCCATCAGTTTTTTCTTCCACTTTTTCCCAGACACGAGTCAACTTGGTAAAAATGTTCATTTAAAAACACATATTATGCATTCTTGTGGTCTTAATTGTCTTTTAAACATGCTTTTGGTCACCTTGGGATAAGTATTTCACATGTTCTAGCTTAAAATAATGTCTACACAATCAGAACGTAAACAACTGAGGTCCTTGTCCCCCGTGAATGCTTTGCTAATAAAACAAATTGACCATAGAATGAATCCAGTCATGGTTTATGGACTTGAAAACTGCATTGAAGTCTAGCGTTTTACCTGTGACACAACAAAACTGGCCAAATGCAAACATAGTATTTCTGACGACTCTGGACTAATGGATTAGTGAAACAAGTGTGATTTAAGTAAACTACAACTCCAGGAATTCAAGTTTTTGATGAGAGGACAACAGTATAAAGCTTCTTTAACTAGCAACTTATTCCACAATACCTCCCCTGACTCATCGCAGCATCTTATTACCGAAGGCAAGGCAAGTTTATTTATATAGCACAATTCGAACACAAAGTAATTCAAAGTGCTTTACAGAATAAGAAAGACAAATAATCATCATAAAATTAGCATTAAAAGAAGAGAGTGCAGAATAAAAACCTTTCAGTCATATGCACAGCGCTAACATGTTGGTACTTTGATGCTAGGCCATGGAGAGACTTGTACACAAGAAGAGCTGCTTTAAAGTCTATCCTCTGAGTCACAGGAGCCAGTGCAGAGACCTGAGCCCAGGACTTATGTGCTCGTACTTCCTGGTTCTAGTCAGGACCCGAGCAGCGGCGTTCTGGATCTACTGCACCTATGTTAACGCTCGTTTGGAGACTCAAGTGAGCAGGTGGTTACAGTAGTCTAACCTACTGGAGACAAATGCATGGATAAGTCTCTCCAAGTTTGGTTTTGACAGTATAGCTTTGATTTTTGCAATGTTTTTAGATGGTATAAAGCTGCAGATGTTATTGATTTGATGTGGCTGTTAAAGTTCAAGTCTGAGTCCATTATCACCCCTAGATTTCAAGCCTGATTTGTAGGTTTTAGAGAGACTGGAGGTGACTGCTGACACTTTCTTTATATTTCTGTGGGCCAAAGACTATGACTTCAGTCTTGTCTGAGTTTAGCTGGAGAAAGTTGTTTTGCATCCACACACTGACCTGTTGGATGCAGTGGTAGAGTGAATCCACCGGTCCATATTCACTAACATTAACATTATTCATTAACTGGAGTCTATGGTTAAAGTTGATATTGTTCGGTCCGCGTCGGTTGTATATAGCTTTAACAAGCAGCGCGGTATAGTCTAGCCACGGCGCCATGTTCCAATTTGAAGAACAGTGCACAAAATCCGAACCAAAGGCGAGAATAAAACATACGGTTGTCAAATACAGCACTAGCATCACAAAATAACAGGACCAAACTACAGTGAGACGACAAATTCGCGGTGCAAGTCCAAATCTTGAATGGATGTTTTGTTTGCACTTTTCACTGCTTGTACAAAACCAAGGAGTGTATTTTGTTGACAAGCCTCCCTGATGTGACAACGAGTGGGCAGAGCTGTAGCGATATGCCTTGAGGTGGGAGCAAGGCAGAAAATATTCACAATTTTGAGTTATTAATTTTGAAATGGCCTAAAATTTTACCGTATTCTTATAAGATGCACTGTGTTTTCAGAATGGTGAAAAATGTAAACGGTTTCCATAGAGATAAAAAATGTAAAGCAAAATATTATATCTTTGAAAAAATGGGAAAAGCTGGAAACCCATGAATATATAGATGTTACTGCATTGTCTGGAATTTTCCACAGTATAGCATTAAAAATATCTTGCATTTACTCAATTACAGGTGCTTTTATTGAAAAAACAAACAAACAAACAAAAAAAATATCATCTTTTTGTGTCCATGGGGATAGATAAATTTAATGCCATACAGTGGAACATTCTGCGCGATCTTTTTTTTCCAGTAGCCATTTTTTTTTATTCCTCACTTACGTTATACATTCTGAGCATCGTAATTATTCACCATGATGAGTTTATAAGCTTTCTGAGCACCGCGATGATTCAAAGTGATGAGTTTAAAAGCGCTTTTCACAACTCTCAGAGACCAGTGCGGACAACTAGCATGCTAACAGCGCACTCCCTGATTCTCGGACAACGAAACGCTTTATAATTAGACGCAGACAGCACGCGGCGCACATATTTTGACCTCAAGAGCTGCTTATACAATATACCTGTACAATTAGATTTTTTTTTTTTTGCGCAGCCCTACTCCCAAACAAAACAAAATCCCAGCCTCTAATACAAATACCATTTTGTTTGCACTTTCCACCGTCTGTTGAAAACCAAAGAGTATATTTTGTTGACAAGCCGGCCTGATGTGACAGTGAGTGGGCAGAGCTGTTGTAATATGCCTTCAGGTGGGAGCAGGATACATGTGACGCAATTGAATAGCATGTCCTATTAGCAACCAACAAACTGATAATTGTATTAATCCGACCACAACGGAAACGAACAGGATTATTTGGCGAGATGTTTAGGTATGGCAGTCCAAGTATGTGTCCTTAATCCAGTATAATCCAGCATTCAAAACATGTTGGGTGACAAAAAATATATTAAGGATTAAAATTAGAATTACACTTAGCAACGAGCACGGGAGGCGTTGATAACAGTGGTGTACGTGATAACCGGAAAGTAGAAGGTGTGATACCAGCTCTGACTTGTGCGTACTGTTGTTGTGTCGATGGGCAAGACACTTCACCTTCCCACCGCCTGCCTCAGTGAATGATATCCAACATTAGTGCTTTAAAGGGCCTGTACCCAATTTATATGTCCCATACCCAGTACAGATACACTGCATGAACAGCTCTTCGAGTCAAAATAAGCAAGCAGTGTGGTGTTTGCATCTAATTATAAAGCGTTTTGTTGTCCGATCATGAGGAAGTGTGCGGTTAGCGTGCTAAGTGTTGTTTGCATTAACGTGATAGCAAACCCTGGTCTGGTCTGGTCTCTGGAAGTTGTGAAAAGTGCTTATAAACTCATCTTGGTGAATAATTAGGATGCTCGGCATGCATAAGGTAAGATATCCGCAGAGGACAATCTATTCATATATAAATAAATGATTGTCATTTGATAACTGACCCAACTCAAATTGCGATTTCGGTTACAAAGTACATTTTAAAATGACCAAACAGACACCATCGCGTCTACTACGACCTTCAAGCCAACACACAAGATATAATCCATTTTACAGTACGTAATGTTAGTCATGACTTCCTATCTTTTGCATTCTTAGGAGCACTGGAAGCCTCGCCTCTCCTCTCCGCACAAATATTCTTATCACAATCTGGGCCTCCCCATCTCCGAACAGCGGGCCGTGGTGTAGGCTGAGTGATAGCGGCGAGAGCTTAAAACGCCAAATCCCGAGTTCACAACCTCATCTTAACCATTCACATCCACGAGATCTGCTCTTTAGTCAGTATTCTGTTCCAGCGCTCAACAATTCAACATGCCCTGCGCTGTCACTAAGCACTGGTTTACTACAGATAGGCTTTAGAGAAGAGATACAACGGCCTATGCCAAACGAGCTTTTTTACCTTATCATAAACATACATGGTTGTGCGGTTGATCACGTATCAAGGACTGTTTTAAATCATCAATGACCAGCAATTGAAACTTTTTAATGGAGCGATACACAGCCAATCCTCTGTCAGTAAAAGCATTTAATTTGGAGCAGAGTTCAGACAAGCCTTGTTTATGATCTTGAAATAAAAGGCCCTGTACAAGATGTTTTTTCCCCAAGTATTTGAGCAAAATTTGTCTTAGCCCAGTACAGATATATAAAGTTAAAAACATCTAATTAAAGCGTTTTATTGTCCGATAATAAAGCACACATTAGCATGCTAGTTGTTATTTTTGGTCTCTGGCAGTTGTGAAAAGCGCTTATAAACTCATTGCCGTTTTAATCATCTCCGTTCTTAAATGGCCTCCACTGCGCATTTAAGTATGATTGGTTTTAGCTTGATATAACCTACTTCACTTTTCAATGCGCTAGAAGAAATAGTCCTTGCGCCAGATTTTCAACTTCCATGGCGTTAATGGCACTACAAACTTAACTATCTCCATGGGAACAAGCAAGTGACATGATATTTTTTACCAGTACAAACATTATGCCATTTTGCCACTGTGGAAGCTTCAGGAAAAAGCAATAACATCTCCATGGATACAAGCAGGTGGCTAACGCCTCACCAGAAAAGTACACAATGTGGATTTAAAGTTTCACACGTCAAGTCAATGTGGCACAACATTATAATAATTACACCATAGTTAGCATTAATAAAGCATGAACAAAGACGTAACTGGTAATGAACAAATAATTTAATAAGACTTAGTAAAAGCCAAAAGTTAAATCTATCAGATGGACAAAAAACTGTAGGAATGAAGACGTTTCGCTGCTCATCTAAGCCGCTTCTTCAGTTCTGGTCAGATACTGGTGGACACTGCCTTATATCTATCTGAAGGGAGGAGCTAACTACACTGAAACTCAAAACAGCTATTGTTTACAGTTTGTTTGTCCAGTTGACAGATTTTACTTTTGGCTTTTACTATGGATCAGACCTAGACGACTGAGGGATTACACAGACAAGACTTAGTGACTAAAATGTAAGAAAATGCCAAAGAAAAGCTACCCAAATCTCATAAATGTAACCACACAAAGTACATCCACTTTCTTGTCTCTTCAGTTCACTTCAATTAGGATCTGGAGTGCCTGACGTTTTGAACATTATCAGCGCATCGGAGCAGTACCTTTTCGGCCTCCTCGTGGGTGTCTGTGAACGCCGAACACGCCGCCAGACAAAAGCGGCCCTATCCCGAGATGTCTCCGCTCTCCGCCCACACCATTTGTCTAGCGGGCTGCGCATTGTTTTCGGGGAGGGGAGAGCGCGACATGGCACGGGTCCAGGACATGTTTCTATTCACCGAGGGGAGGGGTACACCATCGCACAAAAGCCCTGTGTTTTTTAGCTCAAAAAGGTTCCGGCGTGGAACCTTCAAACCGAAAAAACAATGAAACATGAATGAGGACAGGCTTGTTCATGGCTAATTTGCACAAAGCCCACACAGCCAGAGAGTTGTAATTGCTGGTGTTGTCGGAGGTGGCTTTAAACGCCTCTTGACGCCGCCAGCTGTGTAGAAATAAATAATAATTTCAAACTCAAAAAAGATTGTTAAATACTCAAATGTATATTATTAGCAACAACACATCTCACCTTAAAAAGGGATTGTAGGTTTTTAACACTAACACGGTTACAAATGTGACAGAAAGTGTATAAGTTTGGAGTAAGAGCATAGACCGTATATATAAATGGGCACAGCTAACCTGCTAGCCGCCATGTTCCAAATAGGAAGCGCAATTCCGGCTCCATCAACTCTGGCTCCAATTCACTTTCTATTGAGAAACTGTCACCCCTCTCTCTGTAACTGCTGCTGTCAGACTCATCATTTATGTCTTAAAATGTTCGTATTCCAAATGTTCGTAGCATTTTTATTTCACTATTGTGTCCGTAAATTAAGATATGAACAGACAAATCAGGCGCCTTCTCTCTCCAAGGTCTGAATAACAGCATTGCTAAGCACCCGAGCCTTGCTAAACCAGCGGTGTGGGCGGGACAACAGCCTCACTCTGGATTGGCTCTTTGGTTGCTATGATACTCGCAGTCGGAATTCCAAATATGGAACTCGAGTCCAAATTTCATAAACTACTACTACTACTTTCCATTGGCGCTAATTGAACTAAGTCAAAAGAAATACTGCTAGCAACATGCAATTTGAGCTTTGAAATTAACCAAATCAAATGGGTGAAAAAGTATGGACTGTATATAGACTAAGAAATAGCGAAATAAAATGTTCGGATTAACCTGGTCGACATGATTCTGGTATTTTTAAGATCAAAATGACGAGCCTGACAGCAACAGTTATGGAAAGAGGGGCAACAGTTTTTCAATAGAAAGTCATCTGGAAAGTCGATGGAGCCAACTGGAACGTGGCGCCTGTTACTTTAATATGCTTTGACAAAAAATTTGCACTGGACTAGTTGGAGAAAGAGACCAAAACTGCCTATAAACAGCTCAGTAATGAAACGTAGAGATGAACTCTTTCTATACACATCATGATTATGTTTGTTCCTTGGCTTGCTATTAAGTCATAATTTTGTCCCGCTAATAGGAAAAAAAAAACTATTTGACACCCCTGCACTGAAGTCTTCCATCACAGTCTATCCGTCTCTCATCATCGAACTTGCAAATTCCGTTAGCGAAACCGAAGAATTACAGCTATCATCGCCGCGGAATTTGATAAGGCAAATTGCACTCGGGGCTGTAAAACATGTTCACTTTGCTTACAACTATTAAACAGTGAATACGGCGTGGTTCGTAAATCTTGCCTGGTCTTTTCTGATTGACTCTGAAGGAGTTTAAACAGTTTGGCTCTGAAGCAGGATTCCCCCAGTACTGATTTACCGCTGGTCCAGACAGCGTGGAGCTTCTAAGGCTGCTGTTGTGTTTGGAATGGATTTTACAAGTGACATCAGATCTACGAATGGAGAGATGATGTGCTCCAAGAAAGTGAGTGGTCTAATGTGGAACTAGATTTATACGAGGTGTCATTTCTAATCACGTCCAACCGAAAACATAGTTAAAGGGTGGTTTTTTTTACGTTCCTGTCTGATCTGTGTTATAACGTCGTTTCCTCGTCAAAAAACATACCTGGAGTTGTGTTTTGTTTCATTCACACATGTTTAACACACAAACCCTGCATATTTAGGCTGAGTTCTTCTCTCAAACAGAAAACACTTTGTTCCACCTTGTGATGTCATGTGGGAATACAGGAAGTGTTCCAGAGTGTGTTTTTAAACTCCATACACCTTCACTAGGATCGTTTGGATCATTTCAGCCCTGGAATTTCTAATCTCTACTGAATAAAAAGTAGCTGTTGACTTGAAAACTACCAGTTCATGACATCTCTACTGATAAAAAGTAGCTGTTGACTTGAAAACTACCAGTTCATGACATCACAAGGTGGAACAGAGCGTTTTGAGCTTTGGAGATGTAGACAGACTAATAATACAGGGTTACTCAAACATATGTGAATGAAAGAAAACACAACTTTGGGTAGGTTTTTGAGGAGGTAATGACATTCTAATATGACTTAAAGCTCACAAGAATCAATTTGGCGTAATATAGGAGCTTTAAAGGGGAAAATGTAAATTATATGTTGCAATATGCTATAATGCTGCTCTCTCATCATTATCTTACTCAAAGTTGTATTTAAATTGCATTAAAGTGTTAAAATAAAGCTTTGTGTGCATTTTTTATACAGCTGGTCAGCCAAAACAAACTATCGGCCGGTGCTGGAGAGTTAAGGCCGATAGCCGACGCACTAAAAAGCACAAATATCAACCTATTTTCACCTACCCCCTATCCCCGCCTATTTCCCTGTCATGTATGTAGGGTTCAAAAATGTCACGTTGTCATTTTTCAACAATAAAAAGATCAATGAAAATCCGCTGCTTTTCTGTACATACATATTTCTAGTTCAAATTTTAAAAAGGCTTAAAAATGCAAAGTACTTTTCTTCATTATTATTATTTTTTCTGTCTATACTCTCACTGGAGCATAAAACGGGGTGAAGAGTAGGGAGAAACATTCGGTAAATTTTCACTGCTGGGTAGTAATGGCTCTTTCAGGGGATCCGAATGGTTCACACTGAGAGTGGGAGTGTGTTTACCTGTTTGGAATTACGCAGCATCTAAATAAAACGTTGCACTACGATAATTCAAAAACTGTTATGATGTCAAATATGTTTTTTGTGCACAAATCTCTCACTCGTGTCGCCTGCTCCGCTTCTGTGCTGATTCTTATAATGCATGTAAATTAGAAAGAAAAAGATTCGGTTCTTTTACAAAATGAGATCTGGTTCCGACCGTTCAACGTTAAGGAACCGTTCAAAAGAGCCGACTCGTTCACGAACGTCACATCGCCAGCGCTGGGACTCAAACCCATAAGCTGACTTGTTGCCATGGTTGCGTGCTCAGATATAACCCCTGCGCCACTGAACTCCGCGTGATTTATTTCCGGGATTGTAATCCAATATTTTAAATGCAACAGTTAAACAAAAGTACCTAATAAACTGTCAAGTGCGTATGAAGATTGACCAGCCCACCTGTTTAATACGACTCTCTCTTCAGGGAGCACTAACCCGAGTACATTTCCATAGGTTGTCTGGCAGCGGGCTCCGTGTAAAACTGAAAATTTACAAGTTAAACATGATTTTCATAAACAAATGTGTACGCCCGCCCAAGGTGAGTTCAGCTTGACCTTGTCTGGGAGCCATTTTTTATTAAGAAGAGTGAAGGCTTGGTGCCAGTAAGGAACCAACATGCGCAGAGTGGGAGGTGAGCTCATAGACACCATACCATCTGTAAATGCAAGTTAAATTTATCGCAATGAAAAATCTATTTGTGCTTTGGCTTTGATTTCAAACCTTCTGGGGCAGGCATCTTCTAATAACATGAGAAATATAGACCGGATCATATTGTGAGTCACAGGCGGTTTACGATGGCAGAAAATTATTAGAAATCAAGAAATGTATTATAGCGTCCTGGTGAAGGAGACAAGCCAAATTTCTTCTGGTTGTTTATTTTCTGAACACAAGGGTTAGCGTAGGCCGTAACCCACGCCAAAACAAGAGCAAAACAAAAGCAGTCTTGACCCCTTGAGCCAGTCTCCAAAAACAGACCAGTAACTCACAAATAGAACCTTCACGTCAACTTGTTGGCATAGCAACCAAGTGAACAACAATACATAAACAGCTACCAAAACAACAAAAGGTGTCAACTCTGAACTAAACACAAAATATCACATCATTACATTATGTATTATTCTGTTTTCAGGCCATTTTTGGTTGTTTATCGCACTAAAAAACGCACTCTGAGAGGGCTTGCATCTCCACAAACCTGACTCTTATTTGGCATGGGTGAGGGCCTCTACCCGCTTGTCTTCATGGAAATGTTCCTTTGTCTATAATCTTCCACAGTACGGCATTAAAGTGGTCTAGCTGAGCATAAAAAAAACGCAGAGGGACTCAACCTCTGCTGCTGCGCTGAAGGGTGAAACAGTTCAATTAAGGCTACAAACAATAGCTGACATCTCCAGTGTCTTTAGTGAGGGCAATTTGAACACTGAAACGATCAGAATGTGCCCGGTGAAGGTGACTGGATTTTAAAAACACAAAAACGCACTTGTTGGATGACCACTTAATGACTTCACAAGTTGTAACAGAGCGTTTTTGAGTTGACCTAATTACACACGCTAGCAAATCACACACTCAAATGATGTTTTTGATGAGGAAAAAGTGTTGGAACATGGTAATTATTTGGCACGATAGCGGAGGACCTGCCACTGACTTGTCTCCATGGAGATGTTATTGCTTTGTCTGTATTGTTCCACAGTATAGAATTAATCTTATCTATGACGCCATTTGGCCAAGTTACAGTTTGGATTTGCGGAGAGGCGATCCCCCTAACGGTATAAATACATGTTTTTCAAGGTATTTTTGAGCTACGGAATGTAATGGAATACATAATTTCCACCTTCAAAGCACTCGAAGCGTTTTACATCATGGAACCACTCACCATTCGCAAACACATTAACACACCAGTGTACGCAGACACCGGGGGGTTAAGTGTCTTGCCCAAGGACAGATTCGGTGGAGATTCAGACATTCAGTGGATCGGGCCGCTCTACCAATGACGTTTATGTTGACAACGGGACCTGAACCGCCAACCTTCGGATAAGTGGACAAACACTCCACTACCAACTGAGCTACCGTCGCCCAATAGCATCACCACGGAAACAAGCAGGTAGCCGACCTTCCACCTGAAAAGTCGAAAAGTTACATCGTGCTAAAGGTGCACTAGCAGATGTGATGGGAAATCTTAGGGGGACGAAAAGTTATTTATTTATTATTATTAAACTTGCCATTGCTCCTTTTTCATTCTCCAAACCGGTTGTGTGCTGACAACTGCGAAATACTAGCAGATGGATGGGAAATCTTAGGGGGACGAAAAGTTATTTATTTATTATTATTAAACTTGCCATTGCTCCTTTTTCATTCTCCAAACCGGTTGTGTGCTGACAACTGCGAAATAGCTATTCAAACGCTATTGTAGCTTAAGAAACCCCAAAACCTGATCCACGCACAAAGATCTATGGGATTGTTATTTCGAGAGCTAATGGAATGTGGCTGTATTATCTGTTTAAAGGCGCTGTCTCAAGAACGTGAAAAAGAAGTAGGAGCAGTACTCGATTTTGTTACTTATGTAAAAGTACAGATACAGAGGCAAAAAGTTACTCAAGTAAAAGCAAAAGTATCACATGAAAAAAATCAGCTTAAGTAAAAATATTCAAGTACGCATTTAAAAATGTAGTTAAAGAGTAAAAAGTAAAAGTATATGACAAAAGTGTTGTAGTAGATGTAGTGAACTTGATTAAAAATGATACATATTTTGGTCAACTGTAACAATACCAATGCATTTCTTAGTTTTCTCATGAATTTCGTGTATTTATTTTTGAATGTCGAACCTTAAACGCGAAAACTTTAGTCAGGATTTAGTCAGGATAAAAATAACCCCTCAAATCATATGAAAAGTACTTTTTACTTTTCAGTCCAGTTCAAAACGTAGTGGAGTAGAAAGTACAGATACCTGCTCTCAAATGTAGTGAAGTAAAAAGTAAAAAGTACCCACTGGAAAATGTACTTAAGTAGAGAACAGATACCGAAAAATTCTACTTACTACTTTTACTTTGTTAACTGCTCCAAAGTTATTTCTCATTTACCTTATGCATTCTGAGTTTATAAGCGCTTTACACAACAAGCGGCGTTTTGCCATCATGGTTTAGCTAAGAACTAACTATCAACTGTCCTGCAAATTGCATTAACTTAAAATTATTAATCCGATATTATGTTATGACAGTTACTCTTTAAATTACTCTTACTTGCGTAGTCGTTTTCCCAAACACTTACTCAAGAAAGAGTCATTTCCTGGACCACTACTTTGTACTTCTACTTGAGTAATATCATTTTGAAGTTAACGTTACTGTTAAATATTTGGCTGCTCTACCTACTTCTGGGTACAAGCCCCTTAAATAAATAAATATAAATACTAAGTACAATAAAAATACATCTAACTTGGCTTAACCTTGGCCTTTGTCTTTCAAATTTTCCGCACAATTTCCACTTCATAACCGAATTATACCAGACCTGAATCCCTGAAATCCATTTGTTCACCCCCACACATTAATCAATTGCCAACTTCAACAATCCCTCTCACAAGATGCAGAAATTCCCCTCCCCTCATCTCTTCCAAACTTTTTTCCCCATTTTTCCTCCTTTTTTACAAGTCCTCTGAGGTATTCCATCATTTATTTCACACCTTATATAACGGCCAAATAACATGGGAGGCACCTAGCGAAAACATCAAGAGAGGCTGGCTATAAATCACTATAACTCCAGACACACTGGGGTGGGAATGCCCAGACTGTTAATTAGAATTGATCCAAAATTTACCGTAGCGCTGATTGCCGTGACAGGACCAGATTACGAGTCGCGGCTATGATTTGTGCCACCGCCGAAAGCCAATGAAATTATTATGCTAATTAGCTGTTCGCATTTTAGCATATTTCACACATGCTAGCAGAGGTTGCGCGCTGGGTGTACGTGTGATAGCCGGGGGGGTGCGAGGGGGGAGAGCGGCGCTGGCGGCTAAAAAGTAGCAAGTCTAAGTAAGCAGGATAAACGCCGATTAAGAAGTTGAGTGCACTTAAAGCAGGTGATTTTATCTGACGTGTTAATCTGAAGTCCAAAAGGTCAATGCGAGTCAGGCATAGCAAAGACCAATGTGCGTACTACCCCCATTCCTGGTATTAAAGGAACTTAAAGGGCATGTACCTGATTTTTTCTTCTAAGCAGCCCTTGAGGTCAAAATATGTCCACTGCTTGCTAATTAGAAAGCATTTTATTATCCTGATGATCAGGAAGAGCACTGATAGCATGCTAGTTGTTGTTAGCTTTTCCGTGATGGAAAAACTCGTCTCTGGTCTCTGAAACTTGTGAAAAGTATTTATAAACTCCTCGTGGTAATTAGGATGCTCAGAATGCACAAGGTGAGTGAGGAATAACTTTGGACCACTGCAAACCCTTTAAACTAGAGGTGGGCAATTATTTTTTCCATGGGGCCACATGAGAAACTGAAAATTTTTGTGGAGGGCGGACCAAAAGGCTGAACTAAATTCTGCATAATATTAATTGTATTTCTTTATATAAAGCAGTAAATAGCATTGTTTTTACAAGCTGCTAAGACTGGTAAGAGTATGGACACTATGTTCAGTCTCGTGCTTCTCTAACAGTGCAACAAACTGCCTGTGATTTGGTGCTCGTGCCCTGATGAAGTTTACTGCTTTTGTAACAATATCAATTACATGGTTAATTTTTAGCACTGACTTGCACAACACATGCTGATGTAAAATACAATGCAAAAATACCACTTTCTGATCTGCGTTGATTTCATTCACTTTATCTTGCATACGTTTCAATGTCCGACATTTTTACCCGTTAGATTTGGACACCCGTCCGTTGTGACACCTGCCGGTCTGTCCCATTTCATCCATGCACACATTTACCTCAGTGAGTAAATCGCTCCGTCGTCGTCCCTTTCAGTGAGCGCATTGTTATCCCACGGACGAATACGAGTAACTGGGCTGTGTCATGGACATCACAGCTCTCATTCAAAGCCAAGGAGAAAAAGTCCATTTCAGCATCAGTCAAGTTTCGGTATTTCTCAGCGCCCTTCGTCTGGTAATGCCGACTCAAATTGTAGTATTTAAGCACGGCGATCTGCTCTCCGCAAACTAAACACACGGCTTTATCTCTGACTTCAGTAAATAAATACTTAGCAATCCATGTTTTGTTGAAAGCCCTGCATTCGGCATCTACCTTTCTTCTTTTTGTGGACATTTTGGGGGCTAAAGTCTTCTTGTGACCTTATACTAAATAATATCAAAAATCTGTGGTTCCGCACATCCTGCGCTTGCAACAGGTCACGTGCATTGCATTTTTGTTAAACACAACTTCAAAATAAAATCAATGCACATACAGTCCATGCATGAGGTAAAATTAGAAAATACATTTATTTTGCAATTAATGAATTAATTAACCTTACACGGGCCAGTCAGAATGAACCAAAGGCCCGCGGGCCGTAAAACACCCAGGTCTGCTTTAAAATCAACTAGTATCTGTAAAAATCAGATACAGTGCCTTTAAA
Organism: Periophthalmodon schlosseri; assembly: GCA_000787095.1. Classification (NCBI taxonomy): domain Eukaryota; kingdom Metazoa; phylum Chordata; class Actinopteri; order Gobiiformes; family Gobiidae; genus Periophthalmodon; species Periophthalmodon schlosseri. The sequence continues at coordinate 22,290 of KN473484.1, forward strand.
GATGTACTGTGTAACTTTTCTGGTGGTGGCTACACCACCTGCTTGGACAAATTTGTCCATGGAGATGTTATTGCTTAAACGTGTCTATCAGTAGTTTTTTATTGCTCAAAATGCCTTGAAAAACACACATTTTTACTGTGGGCTGGCTGTGGGCACTCCACAGATTTGACCTGTAACTTGGCCTGGTGGCATCACCTGCTTGTCTTCATGGAGATGGATGAATTTAATGTCATACTGTAGAACATTTTACCCAAAGCGAAAGCATCCCCATGAATAAGTATAATATGATTGGCAGAGTGGTTAGCACTCCAATAGGGAAAAGTAGGCCAGATATTGACCCAGCATCTTCAGGGGAACATAGGAAGTGTAACATTAAAAAGCCCAGCACCTACACTACACCTTCAGGCCTAGTAACTACTAAATGTTCTGGAAATCAAACCCAGGACCTCCTTGCTGTGAGGCGAGTTGCTTGCTAAGTCCATCACCACGTCTGCTGAAAATACCATCACAATATTGTGCAGCAGAAGATGTATTTATGTCAATGAATGTTCAAAACAAAAATCAAAACAACTTTATTTATCCGTTAGGAACTTCAGCTGCAGACAGAGTGCCAGTGCAAGTGCCAGTGCAAGTAGAGAAACAACACTGACATCCATAAAATACAATAAAAGGCACATTCATCAACACATCAATAATAAACAATAAAAAATCCACAAATCAAGCACTGCCTCTGCGCGGACCATACTCCAGTCACAACAGCCGTTTAGAAGGAGGACGGAGGAGGGCAGGAAGCTGGATGTGGGCCTCTTAGTCCTGAGAGGGAGACACCTGAACCTGCGCTCTGATGGTAAGAGGCTGCAGTGTGGGCGTAGAGTGTGTGATCTGTCTGAGGAGATTCGTGTGCCTTTTCTCAGGACTCTCGCTGCTGATTTTGATGATCTTATTGAGAGTGTTGCGATGGGCAGATGGTATGCAAACTGCAGTGGGGGAGAATGCACACAGACGTCGACCTGCAGCTGGGCCATGACGAGCCTCTCAAAGCTCTTCATGACCGCTGATGTCGGAGCTACAGGTCGGTAGTCGCCGTTGGTGGTAGGGTCAATTTCCTTCGCCACACGGCAGATGATGGGGGATTTCCAGAGGGAGGGAATGGAGTGTTCAGCCAGGGAGCGATTAAAGAGCGAGGAGAGGACACCGGCCAGCTGACCGCCGCAAGTGCCCACAGATCTGATCCGGTCCAGGGGCCTTGTTGGGTTTGATCTGCTTCAAAGTGTGCTCCACGTCTCCAGGCGGCAGCTACAGGTTAGCAGTGGTCTGGGTCGTGGAGGAGAGCTCCTGCTTGTAATCAAACCTGCAAAAATCTATATGCACACTGGCTTCGATCACACAGGCCTTCCCTTGAGTTTTAATTACACATAGTGAAATATAACATCTACTAATGATTCATAAATGTGCTTAGAACTTCAACTTGTTGCCTTACCTATCTCACACCTGCAGAATTCAAAGTGTGATTTGTGTGTGACTGAAGCGACCATATGCTATTATGTCTTGGCCAATGTTACCTAATTGCCAAAAACAATACATTTATAGGGATGTAAGATAAATCGCGATAAAGAGAAATTGTAATGGTCACAGTGGTAAAATATGCATTTATTTATTAAGATTCATATTATGGAGAACTGACTTTTCTGAGGGTTTAAAATTGCAATGTTATAAGATAATTCCCTCATCAAATCATACCTGGAGTTGTATGTAGTTTCAGCTTGTTTTATTAATTCTAGTTTCCATGGTCAACTTACTCAGAGCCTCAGAAATCACTTTGTTTAAAATTTCTCAGTATTGTGACATCAAAGGTAGAAATCCAGTGCAGTTTTAGGTCCATAAATCATCGCCAGATTCGTTCTGACCATTTCTCAGCATGTTGGTTGTGTTGCTTAAATTGCTTCTTTTCCATGTTTTTGTTTTTTTTTTTTTTTCTTTGTCAGAGGCCAGAGACAAGTTTGTGGTAATGCTAACAACAACTAGCATCCTAACAATGACCAGCATGCTAACCGCGCACTTCCTGATTCTCAAACCATAAAATGTTTTATAAATAGATGCAGACAGCACATAGCAGACTTATTTTGACCTCCAGAGCTGCTTATACAATATATCCGTTTTGGAGCAAAACAAACTTTTCTCAAATACAGGTCAAAGATGAGCGGCCATTTTGGAGAGGTCAGTATTTCTTTTTTACCCAAAATGTCATCCCAAGTCCTGCCACATCTGCTACTCTTGCAAAATGACACTTTGGAAAGGCTTAAACGCTGCGCCAAGATAAGTCCATGTGAAGCGGATTTACAGAGCCAAAACAGCATGTAGCTTTTTAGACCCTATTAAACTTGTCCAGGGTCTTAAATGTAGTTTACGGATGGAATTTGAAGGCATCATGAGAAAGTCCCCAAAGAAGCACAGTGGGTGTAGGTGTAAGCACTAAAAGCTGAACAATTTGGGAAAAATATCTAACTGTGATTTTTCTGGCAAACATTGCGACTGTGGTCTGTGTGTTTGTCATTTTTGTTTTAATAATGGGTTTCTTTTCAAAGTTCACATTTTAACTGCATCCAAAGAATTGACAAAAAGACTGACGTATAAACTGACAAACTAATACAAGAATCACATTTCAGAACATGTTTGTATGTTTGTTATTTCCAGTGAGCATGTCTTTCTGTGGAGTTTGCATGTCCTCTCCTAGAAATAGCTCATCCAAATATCATGTAAAATAAATGTAATTACTTTTTGAAATGGCAAAACATATTAACCGTATTTTCTGTAGTATAAGTCGCTCCCTCGACCAAACTAAAAAAAAAAGTGCAACTTACATTTCGGAAAATACGGTCTAATGTTTCTTTATCAAAAACATAGAACACCGACAAGTTTTGTTTCATTCCCAAACGTTTGAGTAAGTCTGCATTTTGAGTTTTTTTTTTTTCCTCCAAGACAACAACCAATTTCACCAGTCAACCTGCTCCACTGAGTTTTTAAAGTCCGGAGAACCTGCTTTCACTATAATGCATCTCTTGTTAACCTGATTTGCATTGGTCCAAAGTTATTCCTCACTTACCTTGTGCATCCTGGGCATCCTAATTATTCACCATGATGAGTTTATAAGCACTTCTCACAACTTTCCAAGATCAGTGCGGAGTTTTGCTGTGACGGTAAAGCTAACAACAACAACTACTATGTCAACCGGGCACTATCTTACTATCAGACAATAAAACACTTTATGATTAGACGCAGATATTACACAGTGGACTTATTTTGACCTCAAGAGCTGCTTATATAATATCTTTACTGTGCCGAGACACATTTTGCTCAAATACATGGCAAAGTCTTGATACATTCAGTTCCAACTTGACTACATTGTTGCCAGATCCAACCCAATGCATTCAATTACACACTAATTATTTTGATTTACTTCAATTCTAAAAAAAAAAAAAGGTTCCTCTGTAGGTGAAAGTCATTTTGTAATAACTGCATTCAAGTCTGAACTGTCATCTTTGGCCGGGATCCCAAGGCGAAGCTGGTGCACCATGCCAACAAGACGTCTCATTTTATTTTATAGTCAGGGCCTTGCTATGTGCTACAGAGGGCTTCCAGAAAGCTCGCCACCCTTTGACTCAGACAATTAGTGGATGTAGTGTAAAACGGTTAGTCATTTTCCTTCTAGCAGCCTGGCAAGCAAGCAGAGTGTCAGAGTGTAAAAAACATACCCCCCACAAGACTGGTTAGATGATGTGGAAGTGTATTCAAGCTAAAATGATTTGTTTTTGGACAAAATGCAAGAAATAAAGTACAGCTACAGTGTTGAAGTAAAATACAACTTATAGAGGATAACAATTCCCAAATATAAGTATTTTTGGATGTTATTATAACTTTAAATTTAAGCCACGTTTCAACTGGTTCGCTTTGGAGTAGATTTGGTCTGAAACAGTCTCCACTGTCTTAAACGAACAGAAAGTAATCATTTCTCACCAATCACTGACGGTCTCGCGATAAACTACCGTATTTCCAGTGACGGCGAAATATGTTGAGTCGATACGCCTCGCGAAACAAAGCTGGCGTACGTTAGCAACAGGAGGTGCAGAGAAGTGAAGTAAATGCAGAAAAAGCTGGCGATAAACCGGAAGTAGTTTTGGCGTTTACTCTAGCTGTAGCCTCGTCTCACAGCGCCGCAAACTTGGAATTATAAACGTCTTTTTTGTGAGACGTGCCTTATAAAAACTCAGGTACAATTTGTATTTTATTAATTAAGAAATGTATGTATGAAATTATGTAGGAGGAAGCCCCGGGGAAGATCGAAGACACACTGGAGGGACTATGTCTCTCGGCTGGCCTGGGAACGCCTTGAGGTCCCACCGGTGGAGCTGGAAGAAGCGTCTCGGGTGAGGGAAGTCGGGGAATCTCTGCTTGGACTGCTTCCCCAGCGACCCGGCCTCAGATAAGAAGAAAGAGGAAGAAACTGGATGGGTGATATTTTGGTGTCAGTTGCTCTTGTAAATATGTAACAGGTACCACAGGCTGGCGCTAGTGGAAAAACTAAAGTTGCGTCCTTAGGCAAGGCACTTCACCCACAATGCCTAGTATGAATGCGGTGTGCGCGCGACTGTTGCTGGTGGTGGGAGAAGCCGATGGCACGGATTCGCAGCCTCGCGTCCGACAGTCTGCTGGCTGTGGCTGCAATAGTAGCTCAACACCACCGAGTGTGGAGTGAATGAACAACGCTCTGTAAAGCGTCTGAGTGTTCAAAAAAGCGCTATACAAATCCAATGCATTATTCATTTATTATAATCAGCCTATGCCACTGCAGCTACTCTTATAAGCCTCATTTAAACAGCAGCAAACACAGGAACTGTTAATGCTTCTACAGTGCAACCACAGCAGAGTAAGTGTTTTTTGTAAAATTATTATTATACAGGGAAATGATCTAGACAGTTATCAATCAATGACCATGAATGAGCTGACAGCTGGAGAGAGAGAGAGAAAAGAGGGAGAAGAGAGAGAAAGGAGGGAGAGGAGAGAGAGTTTTGGCTGTCTGCTCATGATAGGCCCTGAGCAGCTGACAGAATCGCGTAGGAAGCTATTTAAGGCCCTTTTTTACATTTAGTGTGTCACTGTTTTGACATGCATAAGGAACATGTTGGTATGGTTTGTAAAACGTGCCCCCGTAACATTTTCAAAGCTCTTCCCTTGTAAAAATGAATAATGTAGCCGAGTCAGTGTTATGGACAGTTTAGGGTTGTTAGGTGCTCAGTCAGGAGAGATTTGACAAATTTGTCCAGTAATATTCAAATGGATTGGCCTGTATAGTTTTGGTCTCACATTTTATTATAGCAAATTAAAGGCTTCCCGTGTATTTGAGCAAACTTTGTCTTGCCCCAGTACACATTAGTGCTGTCACGATACCAAAATTTCAAACTCAATTTCGATACAAAGGAATAGACTCAATACTGCATATCAATTCTGATACCACGATAATTAAAAACACTTTTTATTAACACAATAGAATGACATTTTCAACATTAAAGGGCCCATCTTACATTATTCCCTGATCTGTGTTATGTTTCCTCATCAAAAACCTGGACCTGGAGTTGTGTTTCGTTTCATTCACACATGTTTAACACACAAACCCTGCATATTTAGGCTGAGTTCTCTCTAACTGAAAACTCTGTTCCACCTTGTGATGTCATGTGGTAATACCGGAAGAGCTCTGCTGTGTTTTTACCTTAATTAGAATCATTTCGATAATTTCAGACCTGGAATTGCTAATCTCTACTAAACAAAAGGTAAAGGGTAGCTGTTAACTTAAAAACAATCGCTTCATGACATCACAAGGTGGAACAGAGCATTTTGAGCTTTGGAGATGTAGACAGACTAGATAAAGCATTACTCAAACATGCGTGAATGAAACAAAAACACAAATCCAGTATGTTTCTGATGAGGAAACAGCAGTATAACATGTCTTAAAGCTCGCCAGAGTCCATTTTGTGCAATATAGGACCTTTAAATCATTTCTTTCTTTTATGATCCATAGTGATCAGTGGTTGTTCATTCTAAAGCTATTCAGGAAAGGTTCATTTCTGTCCGGTGAACGTGACTTTTTTAGTATCAATACTTGTTCAAGGGAGTATCTCGTTTCGATTACCATCTGATTTTTGATACTTTTGACAACCCTAGCACGGATATGTTGTATAAGCAACTCTTGAGGTCAAAATAAGTCCGCTACGTGCTGTCTGCATCTAATTACAAAGCATTTTACTGTCCGATAACAAGGAAGCGTGTGTTAGCATGCTATTTGTCGTTAGTCCTCTTTCTCAAACCAACATCGCGCATTTTATTTTCAATCTAAATCAACTTTCAAACTTTATTACTCCAACAGCACCAACAGATGGACCAGAAAGTCAAATTTCTTCGAGTCGATGTGAAGCGAGATTGTATTTCGTGTGAGAAGACACGCCTATTGTTGGCACTGGTTAAATATGGCAGCGTGTTTCTTCTTCTGGCCCAGGGCACAGATCACGATGCGGCATAATGTGAACTTTGGCATTGTCCGTGAAGGATCGCAGCTGTGGAGGCATGCTGGCCCGAGAGCTAGAGGGAAATAGGCTACTTGAAATGTACTGCTGGGTTTCACATGACATCACAACATTCTATAGGCCAATAATATTTAATACAGATTGGGGGCAGCTAAGATCAATATTGTTAAAATGCACATTTCTGTTGCAATAGAGTTCGGGAGGGAACGTCCAAGAATGACCGTTACCAGGGAAATCTGCCACGTTTCATGTTCCTCTCAGAGATGTTTGCGCCAAAATAATGTTAAAAAGTAAACAAAAGAGTCGTGGAACAACCCGATTGAAGCATCTTAAAATCTCAATGGGTGTAACATTACGCTCACTGAAAATTCTATGTTTGCGTGACGTCAGAATCCCGAGGTCTTTACAGTGATTTCTTGGGTCTAGTCAGTTATAGAAAGGCTCAGATTCAACATTTGTGCATTTGCCGTTTAGATATTTCATGACAAAGTACAACGTAATCAACAGGAAAAACTGTTGCCTTCCATCTATCCATCCAATACAATCGAGGAGCGTAAAGGAAGAGTAGTTAGCACCAAGTCCCACAGCAAGAAGGTTTTGGGTTCACATGGGTTGGCATGAAATATTGCACATTATGGAATTAAGCTTCAGATTCCTCACAGTAGCGACCCTTTGCTTTGTCGACAGTGCTGCAAACCCTTGGTCTTCTCTCAGTGAGGTTCAAGTTGAAGTCACCTGAAATGGTTTTTACTTCACAGATGTGCCTTGTCAGGGTTCATTAGAGAAATGCCAAGAGTGTGATCAAAGCAGCAAAGGGCAACTATTTGGAAGAATGTGAAAGAAAAAATATGTTTCGAGTTATATATATATTTAGTTAGTTTAGTTATTTTTTAGTTTTGATACGTTCAGTCAGAGTCCACAATGAAAAAATACATAAATAAATAATGACAAAGCGTGTCCAAACTTTTGACAGGTAGTGTAGTTAGAATACTTTTGACTTCAAGTTGCATTATTATCATGTACAAGTATCTAATTACTACCCAGCACTGCCCTTTAGCCAGTATCTGAAATTTTGGACACAATCAACATGCTACCATTGCTAACGCTAATCACCCAAACATCTAATGCCAAGTGTATTGGGCATTGACTTACACTGATTACACTCCACACCTCTATTTGACTTTTCCACCACCCGAGATTGGCCGAGTCATCCAGCCTTGATTTAAAGTAACTTTCCAGAGTCCAATGACCTGTCCTGATTGGTTGGCGGTAATAAAACCACTCCCCCGTCCAATTGGTCCGAAGCCAGTTTTTTTAGCACCTGCCCAAATGACCAGCGCCGTTATTGATCGGCGTTGGTATCGGTCAGCGCAGATGTACGGTAAGGTCATTGGTGCGGCGAGGCGGTAAAAGCTAAGTTATGACTGCGTTAATTAACAGCACACTAGCACACCGCCGGCTCGTAATGTACAGTATGCTCCAGAGAAGAATAATTTATGATTTGTCTATTATTCAGGTCAAACGCAGAGCCAGAGGTCAGAGGTTAAATAGTCACAGTGGAGTCTTAGTTAAAGGCCCTGTACTCAATTTTTTTTTCTCCATGTGTTTGAGCAAAATTTGTCTTAAGTCAAAATAAGTCCTCTACATGCTGTCTATATCTAATTATACTGTCTGAGTAGTTAGTACGCTACTTTACAACTCCGCTCTCTGCAACTTTGAAAAATAAATCAAATGCCGTATTGTGGAGCATTTCAGGCAAAGCAATAACATCTCCGTGGAGACGAGCAGGAAGCAGACCCTCACGAGGAAAGTAACAGAACAACTTTAAAAGCAACAAGCAATATTTTCAACTTCTAATTTCAACCTTGCTTTGCTTTTGGCGCAGTGCTTTTCCCTATCGATACCTTTCAGCTGATGTCATCAACATTTCCTTGTGGGTGAAGCTAACCAGAGGCACTGCTCTGTCTGAAGCTCTGTTACATAATTTAGACTTAAATGTTTTAACATAATCTGGACATAATGAACCTACTTAGTTGGAACTACAACAGGTGAGCTGGTTTGTTCCATTAATCAAATAACAACATAGTCATAAGCTAGCTAACATTAGCCAACACTTTTTCAGTTAGTCAGTCTCACCTTTTTTGTTGAAAATCAAACACCAAAATTGGACCATACGTGTAATACACTTGCATTGATCACAGGCTCCGGAAGATGTGTTGTTTAAGTTCATTTTGTATTTTTTCTTGAGTTTTAATACATTCTAAAAACGAATGACTGCAATGCGCTACCACGGTAACTGCAGAACTTACCTCCATAGATACAGATGCAATCCCCCCCAGCATGATGTCACTGCAAAGTATCTATTGAGTGTCAACAAATACCCCCTGGCCCACTGCACAGCCCCCTTCTAACCCTTAGTCCACTGGCTCATTCCCTTCTGCTCCTTCAGGGAAAACATAGATAATTTTGGCAGTCTGCAGGCGCTGATTTATTTGTTTGGCTTTAGCGTTTATCTCCCTTCGCCGTATAGGGCACTTTTAGCCACCAACTTTACAAGAGGACCGCGACCCAACGTCCGCTCTGTACTTTAGTTATTCTTCAAACGGGGAGAAACATAGCACGGCTTCATTACTTTTATGATAAGGATAATGGCTTGTGATAAATGTCTATAAACACAGCCAGAAAATGCGTAGGATAAAAGGGGCAAGGGAGAGATTTCCGTGTTGTCTTTAGTCATATGGAAGAATAAATAAGTTTACTATGGGCTTAAAGGCGCCGTACCTGATTTTGAATATCTTAAAAATGTGAAAAACAGAACTAGTTCATTTTAAATAGTTTGCAATGGTCCAAAGTTATTCCTTATTACCTAATGCAATCTGAGCATCCTAAGCATTAATCGAGATGAGTTTATAAACCTCACAACGTTCAGAGTTTTGCCATCATGGTAATGCTAACACCTAGCATGTTGATTAAGAATGGGACGAGATCGAGATTGAGACTGCGCCCAGCTACAGAGTTATCTCGTGAGATTTGTATATTATGTTATTTCTGCGGTGCAACTACATACAAACCTGAAGAGGAGTGCAATAAACCTGCCACCACCAACGAGGGGCAGCAGCACGTGGAACTTGTGTGCGCTGTGTCAGTTAGAAAATACCAGAGTAAGGGTGTGAGTGGAACTTACAAAAACAAACACGGAGTTCACGGGAGAGGTGGAGGATTGAAGACAAAGACGGCGTAAGTGTGACGGGCAAGACGCATACTGTCTGCAAACAGGATGACAGTGCCGTACGCCGCGGAGAACACGATCATGCAGAAACACTTCACCCAAATACGATCACGCCTACCTAGATAACACCCAAAGGGCAAACAACCTTAACCACTACTTTTGTAGCTCCAATACCAGCGTCCAGTGCAAGAAAAGCAATTACTGCTGACATTGGTGTTTACATTGCACTCGATATGAAGCAGTTTTCTACAGTGGAAGGAGTTGGATTTAAGCGCCTTCTCCACACACTAGAACCGAGGTACGCCATCCCATCATGAGCACATTTCAGTTGAGCCACGGTTCCAAAGATTTACAATGAGACCAAATAAAAAGTTGTACAGGCCATGAAAGAAAGCAAAAACATCGCCGTAACTACTGACTCCTGGACGTCGAGGTGTACTCAGAGCTATATCACTATTACAGCCCATACAATCAGCCGTGACTGGGAATTGTAAAACTTTGTACCGCAAACTAGACCACTTTTCGAGCCCCACACAGGGCTTAATATAGCAGAGATTCTAAAAGCCGCTGTCACCGAATGGGAGCTTGTTAAACCAAACCACAGTATCGCTGCTGTGACCGACAATGCGAGTAAATATGGACGTGGCTGTGCGCAAGGCTGGGCCGGAACCACACATTAAATGTTTTGCATATACCATTAATCTTGCTACTCGAGCTGACCTCAATGTTAATCGTGTTTCATGTTTGCGTGGAAGAGTAAGAGCTCAACAGCTGCTGCGCTTTTGACATCCAAGCAAAAACTTCTTCAGCTCCCCGAGCACAAACCGATTACGGATGCCGTTACGCGCTGGGACAGCTCGTTGGACATGTTGACACACTACCTGGAGCAACAGGCTGCTGTATCCACACCTCTGATGAGTCCTGAAATAAGACAAAATGCCAGAAATCCTGACACTTTGGACAGCTGTGACATTGCTATTGCGGAAGACACGGTGAAGCTACTGAACCCACTTAAGACTGCTACAACAGTTTTGTGCCCCTTCAAGGCATGATAGAGAAAACCATGCAACAAGATGATGAGGATTCTACAACTGTGGCACAATTGAAAAAGGCAATACTTATACAATATATCAGAAAGATACAGTGGTGAAGTAATGAACCATCTGTTGGAAAGCACTGCCCTGGATCCTCGGTTTCTGACTGAAAATCAGAGAAAGGCCATATTACACAGGCTCCAAACCAAGGCAGAGGATTTACAAACACATGTATGAATATGTTTTAAATATTTTTGGTGGTTTTCTAATGAAATGTATTTTTTTTTCTTCATATGTTTAGCTCGTATGCATGTATGTCTATGCTGTAGACAAATGACGTGTGCTTAACTTGTGTCTCTTTGAAAACTTGCTGAGGCGGAGCACATGGAGGAGACAGAAGGGCTGATAGAGAAATAGAACTATGCAGAAAGAAGGCAATAATTCCTCTAAGTAACTGCCCTCTGAAGTGGTAGAGGGAAAATCACCACAAATACCTCTCCCTTGCAGCAGTTCCCAAAGCCTACTTATCAATACCAAAAGTGAAGAGTATTCTCAGGTGATTTACTGCACAAAGGTCACAGCTGCATCCAGAGAACGTGTGGACTTATTCACATTTCTGAAGAACATGACCTTACATTAGACTGTGCATTTCTGTTTCTTACACAGTTTTGTTTGAACTTGGACTTTATCATTGTGCTTTGCATAGCTTTAAAGTGAAATTGATTACAGAATTACTGAAGTTCATAAAAGAGGATTCAGTTTGTTAAGCTTGTTAAAAAGAGTGTTTTTATGTTCTTTGTTAATGGTATCTTGAAATGAATAACTGCACCTTAGAAACGAAAAAAAGTTTGGCTTGTGATCTATTTTTATTTTACTAATAAGCTAAAATTTATATAAAGGTTCAATAAAAGATCAATTAAAGATCAATTAAAATATGCATGTATTTCTTATTCTTTTAAATTTTGTCGAAATCTCGTCCTGTCTCGTTCTCGTGAACCAATTTCGTGTCTCGTTCATGTCTAAAAATGATGTCTCGTTAACCGCGCACTTCCTTATTATCGGACTATAAACATTTCATAATCAGATGCTGACTAAGTTTGACCTCTAGATATAATACAATAACATATAATATACCTGTACTGGGGCAAGACAAACGAAAAAACACATAGTAATACATGCTGTGAGCGGGGTTGCCTCTCCACAGATCTGACCTGCACCTTGACCTGTCATCTGCTTGTCTGAATAGACATAGGACTAGGACCCCTATTGAGACAAGCAAGTGCTGGACTTACAACTAAAAAAGTTACATAGTGCAGCTTTAAATTTAAGGTAGCCTCCCTGAGAAAACTGTCCTCTGCATTTGCCCCATCCTTTGATTCTTACATGAAGATTAACAAAGATCTATATACAAATATTACGTGAAATGTCTTGCTCAAATGCACAATGGCAGTAGAAACTTATAACACGGTATGTGAGCCAGCAAACACTCTACCGCATCATCCAGTGTCACCCACTATTAACTGCTGTTTTGATGAACCATACCTCACACAATTAATTTGCGATACTGCATTATAACGACATTACCATAGAATATACTTCAGTTCTTTTTATAGTGGACAGAGGAGACAATAGTAAAAGTAGTACGCATGGCATGGGATTCAGTTATTTTAAACGCACCCTTAGCCAAACCTACTTCTACAGCTGCACTTCATATTTTAGAGGTCGCTCTGCGGAATGTGTTGTGTATATGTATGTGTTTTGCATTGCTGATGTTGCTGGTTTTTTGTACTAGATGCCTCCTTGCCCGTTCAGCACATAAAACCCTTTTCAACTGCATTACTTTATGTTGACAGGTGACGCAATCAAGCCAAGTTGCAGGTCAGATCTGTGGAGAGGCGACCCGGCTGACAGTAAGAACGCAGGTTTTTCAAGGTATTTTTATTGCAATATAAACATGCAACTGAATAAATGTCGTAATAAGTTTAATGCCGTACTGTGGAGTATTCCAGGCAAAGCAATAACATCCCTATGGAGACAAGCAGAGCCTCACAAGAACTGGCAAGGTTCACCTTTAAAAGCAACACGCAATATTTTCAACTTGTACTTTTAAACTTGCTTTGCTTCCGGGCAGCGCTTGTCCTAATACTTTGCAGCGGATGGGGGTTTGAAGCCAACTAGAGGCACTGCTCTGTCTGAAGCGCTGTTACTCAAGTTGGACTTTAATCTGAGCTTTGTTTATTAGAGGTCGTACTGTGGAATGGGTTGTTTTATACACTGCATGACCACTGGCACATGCATCATATGAAAACTGGGACTCAACAAGAACCACATCAGGACTAAACAAAGCTGAACTAAACCAAACCAAGTCCAAACCAAGAGTAAACTAGGCTCAAATGAGGACCCAATAATAACAAGTGTTGAATTAATCCAATATTTATTCCTCAAAAATACCTTGAAAAATTCGCATCTCCTCTCCACAGATATGACCTGTAACTTGGGAGCACCACTTGTCTGTCACTTTGAAGAGAAGTTAATGTCATTCCGTGGAACATTCCAGGCTAAGCAACATCTCAATGGAGACAAAAGTTACACAGTCCACCTTTAAATAACGAAGATAGACAAGTTCAATGAAATACTGTAGAACATTCCAGGCAATGTTCTATAGTATGTCAGACACAAAGCAAACAAAGGAAACAAAGAGAACAATAGAGCGAGCCAGTAGGGCCATTAAAGGTTGAATGCAGGTCATTACAGCTGAAACTGTAAACAATAGCTGTTTACAGTTTCAGTGTAGTTAGCTCCTCCCTTCAGATAGATATAAGGCAGTGTCCACCAGTATTTGACCAGAACTGAAGAAGCGGCTTGGATGAGCAGCGAAACGTCTTCACTCCTACAGCGTTTTGTCCAGTTGACAGATTTAACTTTTGCTTTTACTATTCCAGGCAAAACAAATACATCTTCATGGAGACAAGGAAGTAGCGACCTCCCACCAGAGAAGTTACATTATACACCTTTAAGGAACTGATCAGAAGTAGCGTCACACCCATAATACATCATAAACTATAAAAAGATGATTTACGCAGTAGGGGACAATGCTGTACATAGCAGAACAGAGCAAGGTGACATAGTATAGGCACAAAACACATGGCTCATTTTCATATATTGCTTGACCCCTGTGACTAAATCCATTTGTGGAGAAAAGATAGGGCCAGATTTAAATCCCCATGCTGACAAGGCACTTTCAAGGACATGGAGGAACCTAGCTGTGTCTTCCCAGTATCATCTCTGAAACATGAAGGACTACGGCACGTTGCATCGTATATTCAATCACTATGAGGAATTTATATTAACACCCATGTTTTTGGACCAGGCGAGGAAGCAGAGAACCCACAGAAGGAAACACGTAACATTAATACGATCTCAGGTATGGTTGCCTCTTGAACTAAAAACAAACTTAAAGCTGGGGTTGGAAAAGCAGCACTTTGTGACAAAATAAGGCCACCGCATACAGTCTACAGCAGCGCTCTGATTGGTGGTGCTTGGGCGGTCCACCCCAGTATCACTTCTCCATCTAAAAAAATGGATGTTGATATGAACGATGTGACAAAAGCCTTGTTTCCATTGGTTCGCTCTGGATCCGTTTGGTACAATCCAAAATTACCTCCACTGTCTTGAGAACGTACACTTAGGGGAAAACAAGAACGACAAAATGCAGGCATAAACAGAAAAAACAATCTCACCAAACACTGTCTTGATCCATGATAAACCGCAGTATTTCCAGTGATGCAGGCTAAGAGGCTAAAGTGTTAGCGAGAGATAGGGACTTTGAATGCATGTTTTTCAAATTACTTTTGAGCAGTAAGCAGCATTGTATGAAATGTATTTATAAGGGACTACTTCAAAAACGGTCAGAATATCTCACCTGTTTACTAACAATTGATACGGGAACATTTAATACCAGATCACACGACTGTATAACGCTAAGGACTGGCCGCACCAAAACTGGGACGGGAAAGAGGAATTTTAGCCGTTTTGCTTCACAAAAATGGAACACATTTCAAGGAAAAGCAAAATTGTATACGTTGATGCCACAATCGCAATTTAACAATCTGGGAACAAACTTTTATACACACACCTGCACCTGCTTTTAATGTTTTATATGGAGTTATGTAGTTATTTGTTTTGTTTGTTTGTATTGTATTTTGAACAGGGCACCCATGACAAAGAGTCCAAGTGCTCTCATTGGATTCCCCTGTATAAATAAACATGTACACGTGTAATAATCCATGCAGGATAGCTTAACATTCTAGACAAAGCCATAAAACAACCATGGAGACAAGCAGGTCCCCCCTACAGAAAAGTTACATAGTGCACCTTTTACGATTTTAACACCGAATCACACACTTTCATACAAGCCAAGAACGGTGAACCGTCTTGCTCAAGGACACAGGCAGGAATTAATCTACCAGCCATACACTATACTTATTTTTAAAACTCATGAACAACTTTTGCATCTATAATAACTGATGGGCGATAGCATTGGATTTGAATAGCATTAGCGTCCTGTTCTTTATCTGACTTGGCTCGCTCCTAAATCAAACGCGTTCAGACAGAATTAGTTCAGGCCTGACTTTTCCTCAAATGGCACGGGCACAGCGGGTCAATAAATCTTTATCATTCATCACTGGCCCCTAGCGCCGCTCAAAATATGAAAATAGATGTTCTAATAATTGCTTGAAGTGGTTTGTCCTCATTCCTGGTGAATATATAAGTTCGTTTAAATGACAAGGCAGACGCTATTAAAAAAATGCATGGCTGTTTGAAGTCGTTAGCAAAAGTCTCGGGATTTAAATGTTATCAGCGTGAAAGAGGATAGGCTTTGGAGCTTTTGTTCCGCACAATTCAAGCGGTTAAGTGAGAAAAAAATAGACATTAATAAGGCAGTTTAATAATTAGTGTGGTCCAGTGGAGATGTAAGCTGCTGTACCTGGGTATGTCTTGATAGTTTGTAGAAAAAAGAAGCTTTTATGAATATCGAGGTGAAGACGTACAGCACTCACTTTCCACAGCAAGTAGGTTCCAGGTTCAGTTCCACTTTTTGAGCGTTTCTGCGTTTGCATGTTTCTTCCTGTGTCTGGGTCATGTATCTATTAAAATAACTGGAATGGGTATTGCTAGTTTAGACCTGTCTTGAGTTGGATAAGTGTCCACTCCATTGGTAACGCAGCAAAAAAATCCCTAAAGACCAGAAAGCTTTATACCCATAGAAAGCAATGTAAACACACGCTGACAGGGACCTACACCTTTTAAAAAAGATGCATTTTGTGTCCATTTTTACCTATTTTCGGATCGTAAACTTTTTCTCAACTCAAAATCCTTCAGTTGTCTTTTTAAATTGTTAGTTTCAGCTCTAGCTACTCTCGCTCTGATTGGTCGGAGCGGTCTTGCGGTCCTTGCACACTCTCATGTGTGTTTGCGTGCGCTCGCGTGGGAGAAGAGCGCTAAGGGCTAAACTAGAGACATGCGCTACTGAGCCCAGCCTGTTGACTTGAATGGGCGGCCATGTTTAGGCCCCGGGGCTTAGTCTGGGTGAGTTTCCTCCATCAACCCAAAACACGCACAACAGGTCAAATCCTCCAGCAAGGTAGGTAGCTGATCAGGTGGTAGTCCCGATCAAGCCGACCTCAGTGAATCCTGCCTTTGTGCACTTATAACGTGGAATTTTATTCATTTTAAATATCCATGTTAATGTACCATTTGTCACCCATTGTCAGAACATTAGGAGTAGCCAGTATGCTAATAGTTGTTAGATCACCCATTAGGGTCCATAATAGACAACTATGGGTGTTAGTTTCAGCATAATTAGCTTCTCCTTTCAGACTGATATAAGGCAGTAACTTACCACAGTCCAGTTGACAGAATTACATTTACTTTTGCAGTCAATGTTTTGTCATTTTTTTCCCTTTGAAAGTTCTACAGATGGTGTAATATATGTTTTGCTATCCATTTTTTTTTTTAGCAAGGTGAGAGTGCCATAGTGGGTTAGATGTTTGCCCACTAATGGGAAGGCTACTTTACTACTTACTACATTTGATATACATATGGAAGGCATCAAATATATGAAGCAAGATTATGTAGTAATGAAAAAAAGTTAAATGGATCAATTATCAATTTGTTTTTATATTATACTCAAATCCTCAAAGTATCCACCCTTTGCTTTGTTGACAGTGCTCAAAACCCTTGGCCTTCTCTCAATGAGATTCATGATGAAGTCTCCTGAAATGGTTTTCACTTCACAGGTGTGACTTGTCAAGTGCAAACCACTGTCAATAAAATTCTATAAAAATTTTAAAGTATATAATTTCCCACAGTACTGACATATTTGATTTGCTCCAACTTTGCATTGTAAGTTCATTTTTTCCTTGTAATGTTTCCAGAATTCCAATAAATTCACATATCACGTCTTATCAGTGTTGCTTGCTCCCTGGCTTTTCATAAATCATTTTTTTTTTAACATGTTTTTGTTTGGTTGGATCAAACAAAGACTGAGCAGTGAGTAGTGCTGATCTGCATTATTTGTCAAACACTTATCCACCACTATCATTTACACCCAAGATGCATTGCTTCTAAAACAGGCAACCGAGATACAGTATGTGGAGTCATCGTTTGTAAAGTTGTCACTAAGACGTCTGTGGTATTTCAATACAGGATACCAAACCGGAGCAGTGTGAGGGTTTGTAATCATGAAATATAATGCTAGCAATAATACATTTTTTGCACTGCCTAACTTTTTGGATGGAGGATATGGCACCTTCTTGTTTACACAGATATTGCTTTGTTTAATTATGCATTTGTCTTATGTGGCTTTTCCAGATGGTCAAAGTTGCTTTGCAATTTTCTGCAAAATTCATTCAGTCCACATTCTGGTAAGCTACTATTGTAGCCACAGCTGTCCTGGGGCAGACTGCTGGAAGCGAGGGTGCCAATCTGCGCCATCGGTCCCTCCGACCACCACCAACACTCAGCGAGTGAAATGTCTTGCCTAAGGACACAACAACTGCCACCCCACTGTGGCACCCGGTATTCCCAGCAGTCTCGCATCCTTATCTTAAAGATTGGGCTTTGACAAGGAGGTTTGGCCCCACAGAATGTTCCACAGTAAGGCATTAAAACTTATCTATTTGTATGAAAACAAGCAGGTCAAGTCACGGGTCAAATCTCTGGAGCGGCGACCCTGCTCACACGGTAAGAATGCATTTTATGAAGGTATTTTTGAGCAATATTCAAAATCTGTAATTAAATAAAGGCCAAATATTGTACATCAGTATAATGCCATACTGTGGAACATTCCAAGCAAAGCAGTGACATCTCTCTGAATAAATATCCAGCAGCACCTTGCAGCACAGTGCACATTTGAGTACATTTTTTTTATTTTTTTTTAATATTTTTTATTTTTATCCCAAAATATATTGTTTTTAGTCAACAAAATTAACCATGGCACCATCCGACCCCAATCAAATCCGCCGCTTCCTCCACGCTCTGACTTTGACACGAACTACCTTTTTTTTTTAGTCTCCGGCTGATTTCACAAAACATCTCCAAATTCTCTCCGCTCGGCAGCTGCATTCACTCCACTCCTCTCCTCTGCACTCCACCCAGACAGACAGAGCAAGGCCGCAATCAGGGGGCCAATCACAACGCGGCGCAAACAACGGGGACGCGGTTGGAGTGAGATCAATAAATCATCTCGTCGAAATCCCCGCGCCGGAGAGGAGAAGAATGTGCCAAATGAATCAGGACGTGTCTCCTCTGAGTGTTGCTCATTGGAGACGGATGCATAATTAACGTGCTTTGGCTTTCATCTGCTCCATCACAGGCAAGTGCCACTTCCATCGGCAGAGAGAGGGTTGTCTCTGCTACCCTCCGAGTCAGATTAGAGCCCCCCGTACCTTCTACGGTGTGCGGATCTCTCAACGCTCGGAAATCTAAGGTAGATGCATCCAGAGTTGGTAGAAACAGGTTGCGGTAATAACTGCTAACACGTAACATATTTAGATCACCGTGTTACCTTTTATTGTTTGGTTGGTTGTTGTTGTACGGTAAAACGCTGAAAACAATGTACTGACATGTTTTATAAGTTGCAGTTTGAGTCCAGGAGTCCCCCCTCCCTTTGCTCTCCGTGCTAAGTTACTCACCCTTCAGAGCGCTATTGCATTTCGCTAATGAAACTACAGCACATCGCATCAGGTTTGTAAAGTTGCAGTGTTTCGTTTCGCATCTTGCTTTTGTATATTTATGAAAATGGGCGTGTGGGAGCATGGACGACGGAGGGTTTTGGGCTGAGTCTTGGGGGCTTTCACACCGACACCATTTGGTCGACTTTGAGTGGATTTTAGTTTGGAACACCTACGAGTTTGGTTTGTTTAGGCTGGTGCGAAAGCGTGCCAGTTTGATTTGAGGCAGATAAAAGAAGCGTATCGAGACCACCTCACGAAGGTTCCGCTTCGTTTGTGATCTGATCGCTAAGCAGCCTCGATTCGGCGCTGAGCATGAACAAAACAAACCCTAGAATGGTGGCGACAAAACGTACAGTGAGGAGGAATCACTGTTATTTCATATAATTAGACAAAAGTATCAGTTTCTGGGACCAAAATAAGCAGTGTAGTTGACAGGCAACAATCATTTACATGGGCTCGTAAAGTAAAGAGCTGTGGCTAATCCCCACAACATTTACATGTATTTATTTTCATGTAATGCTCTAGCGGCCTGTACAGTCACGTCTTACCTTGATCCGCGTCTTTTTATCCTGGACAGTGGTTATAAAGCTGTCATAACTCCGTGGTTTGTTCCCCCGCTCATATCACACAGCTGTCACGTCTCCTGCTCCGACAGCTGCACCCAGTGTGGAGCGCAAACGTCTAACAAATTGGTAAAACCCAAATACGAAATCCAAATATCGCTAAAATCTGAAAACTTTTGTTGACAAGTAACAGATCCGGTAGCGACTTCCCTCCCGCCAGTGGCTGAATATGGTTTCTGCTTTGCCGTTTCCTGCGCTAGTCGCGATACAGCGTCACCTCAGGCTAGGGGTATGTTCTGTTTTCTTTTGGTTTGATTCGTTCGAGCTGAAGTGTGGTGAGAACGTGATTGGCACCAAAGGAAAACCGGAACAATGTTTCAACTTTAGTCCCTAATCGAACCACTTAACCCGACTAAGAGGTGCGAAAGCGTCCTGGGACAGGATCAAACTGCTAACTATAAGGAGTGTTCGAATAGTGTCTGGGAGAGATCGCTAGATTACTCAAACATGCACGGATGACATCTAAAACCACTTCAGGCATGTTTTAGGTGACGGAACAACGTTATAACATTGCAGAAAGCTCCAAAAAGTTGATTATGGTTAATACCCGATCTTTAATTTGTGCCACTTCTTTTGTAGCCGTTGCACTAGATTCTTCCCCAACTCAAACTGGCACTGGCACAGCAAATGACAAATTTTCAAAGAGCACTGGCTGACTTCACACACATCCTAATCAGATAGACCAAGCACTGATATTACTGACAGGAACCTCTCACAGCGTCGACTTTAAGGCAACAGCGTGTGGGATTTTGGTATCCTTGAAAGTCGTTGTCAGTTCCAGTCCCAACACGTTACACGGTGGAGTAGAGGAGACATGATAAGGAACGGAAAAAACTACATTTGTGGTTTTGCGTATAAAATACATTGTAAGGCATGAACAGGTTAGAGTTAACATAATTACATTTAAGGTTTTACTACGAAGTTTACCTAGTTTTGTCTAGTTTATTAGTTTACTTCCTACTTCTTGGACATGGACAGCAGATATGACATACGTAGAGGTTATTTCCATAACTGTTACCTAACAACCATATTGTGAGGGCCAAAACTTGTTAAATGTACAAATAGTTAAGTTTAAGATTACATCACACAAAATACATCACAGCATCTTTATTTTGGTAAATCAATGTTTAAACGTCCAGAAAAATGCCTTCCTTGTGTGTAAACTATCTCTGCATTTTGGATGGAATTTTTGGTGTTTTCAGAACTCACCGAAACTTCCAGATTTGTTTCCCTTAAACTGCCGCTTAACTGATGTAAAACTATGAAATATTTACCACAGGTACTTTCCCACCAAACCACGTCATAATTAGAAAAACATGAAAACCTGTCGTATGCACTTTAAGGCAACAGCGCGTGGCATTTTGGTTTAGAATTTGGTTTGGCATTTTGGTTTTTAGAATTTAGAATGTCGTTACCTTCTCAGAAACATACCTGGAGGTGTGTTTTGTTTCCTTTACACATGTTTGAGTAATCCTTTTAGTTTTTCTTTTAGTCTGTCTACATCTCCAAAGCTCAAAATGCTCTGTTCCACCTTGTGATGTCAGTTTTCATGGTAGTTTTCAAGTTAAAAGGTGCCTTTTAGAGGTGGCAGTTCCGGGGCTGAAATCATCCAAATGATTCTAGTGAAGGTGTATGGAGTGCTTTTAAACTCCATACACCTTCACTAGAATCATGTTTAGCACTTCCTGTATCACCACATGACATCACAAGGTGGAACAGTGTTTTCTGTTTGAGAGGAACAGTTTAAATACGCAGGGTTTGTGTGTTAAAAGTATGAATGAAACAAAACACAACTCCAGGTATGTTTGTGATGAGGAAACATTATAACATAGATCAGAAAAATAGAGTAATATGGGCCATTTAAAAGTCATTGACAATTCAAGTCTCGGCACGTTACCTAGTGACGGAGAGGAGCCAACAAAACTGGGACAGTCTGCAGAGCTGTTGTAAGTTGTAGCTTTAATGCATTTGGAGACTTTCTGAGTGTTATTGTGATTGTTAAAGGTAAATAGAGGAGATGTAACTGTAGTAAAAACTAAACTGAGCAGATTCCAGTGTGGCATCTTCAAAAAGGATGAGATCAGGTTACTAAAGAAACGGCAAAAAATACATAGTAATGCATGATGTTTATAGAGATAATGCTAAACCTTTTTTCACCATGTTAGGCTAACCTAGCTAGGTACTGCTGATCATCATCTACAGAGCTTGATTGTGCAAGAAAATGTAGCTGTATTCAGGGTAAATAAAACTAGTCAGACTTTTCAGACCTCAAGAAGAGTCACTGGAATTTACACAATCTCCTTGTCTCCATGGAGATAGCATTGCTTTGCCTGGAATGTTCCATCAAAACTCCCCACCCAGTTGCAATGAAGTTTTGTTGGAAATAAAAGTGTAAAATGTGTCACTGCAAACAGGACTTGCAAACATTAATGGTCTCAAATTCTTTCAGTAAATGCAACGCCACAAAGGACATACAGTTGATTGGATTCTTTAGAAGTACAAGGAATCTCTCAGGATTGCAGTCTTTATTGTCCTTGCAAAATAAAAAGTACATTTATTTAAAAAAAAAAAGTTAACTAATCTTTCCTTAGTCCTTGGTTTCTCCCTCCAATAAATTCCAACATTTTTTTTTTTTTTTTTTTAAATCAGTTATATTCATGCAACATTCTTTCTATAACACCTCCTCAAAAACTTACCTGAAAGTGTTTTGTTTCATTCACACGTTTGACTAATCCTGGTTTATTAGTCTACATCTCCAAAGCTCAAAATGCTCCGTTCCACCTTGTGATGTCATACACTGGTAGTTTTCAAGTTAACAGCTAGACTGGCAGTTTCGGGACAGAAATCAGAAATGATTCTAGTTATTCTAGATGATTCTAGGTGCATGGAGTTTAAAAACACAATGGAGAACTTCCTGTATTACTACATGACATCACAAGGTGGAACAGAGTGTTTTCCGTTTGAGAGAGGAACACAGCCTAAATATGCAGGGTTTGTGTGTTAAACATGTGTAAATGAAACAAAACAACTCCAGGTATGTTTGTGATGAAAATTATAATAGAGATCAGAAAATAGCGTAACTATTCAAATTGAGATATTTTGTCCTTGGTTACAGAGTTTAATGCCACACTATGCAACATTCCAGGTGAAGCAATGACATCTCCATGGGGACAAGTGGTGGGCTCTCAACTAGAAAAAGTTACATATTCCTCCTTGAAATATTTCAGTAAGAATCGAGCCAATCCGCACGGTGAGACAAACTGGCCCAAAATGTAATGTCTTCTGTGTCTTGGGTATTTCATCATCTTTCTTCTTGAAAATAAACAAATAATTACAGAAAATAAATTGAAATTGACTACACCTTTCTTCGGATGACACCTTGATGCAATTCCCGCCTAATTCCCCGTGTTTGGAAATAAACAAGCTAGCTGTGTGAGTGACAAGTGAAGAGGTGGAGGCGCCACTGTGGCTAACGAGCTGCTACCGGTAAGAGCAGTGCCCAGAAACATGTGGCGATTAGCGCTATTCAACACTGCTAGCTTGATTAGAAAAAGGTACCAAAAAAGACATTCAGCTTTTTGTAACGAAAAAAAAAATGTTGACTCAAAATACATGACATTACATATTGTTAAGATTGTGTTTAAAACTAAACACCAAATCAACTTTTTTTTTGTTAAACTGTGAACAAAGTTAGCTAGTGGCCGCTGCAATTTCAAGTACTATGTGACATCAAGCAAGACTTCCCTGATTTAAGCCAGGTGTTTCTGATTACAAACACCTGGCTGCAGGGGCGGAGTTTGAAGTGTGGATACCTGTTAGACCAATCATATCTTTACACCGCCAGAAATGTGGTTGTGGGCGGAGTTTAGGTGTCCAGTCCCACACAGACACAGAGCCTGTGCGTAGGCCTGTCACAATACTATATTTATATATATTTAAATTCTCTCTATTACTGCTATGCCCAAATGCAATTACTACAATTTACAACCACTTCGTTTTCACATTTTTGCTATTTAATATTTTAGTAATTGTCTTCTTGGTCTTGTGTGCCTCTGTTTTCCCATGGAGAGCTCTATAATCTGCTGGTCTGGAGTAAATATTGCATTATCCAACAAATAACAAATGATAATGTTCCCTCCCAAAATATTCGCATTGGGCGATAATTTTGCTTTATGGTTTGGTTTCAATATTATCGCCTATATTTACTTCAGCAATATATCGCACTTCAAAATTTGTTATCGTGACACCTTTCTGTGACTCGCACTGGGCTCTGTGTCGCACATTGAGGTTTCTGCCGTATACCGTAAGTTCAAAAACTTCCACGATTAACCTACCATGGCCATAAATATTCGCTGTAATTTCAAAATCGCTTAATCTTGACATCCCTAATTCAATTATTTAGAGCTAACATTTCCCTATCCACAGATCTGACCTGTAACTTGGCTGGCTTGTGCTCCCTGATTTTCTCCATGGAGATATATAGCTTTAATGCCAAACTTTGGAGCATTCAAGGCAAAGAAATAACATCTCCAAGTAGATAAGAATGTTACTAGAAAGTTACTTAGATCACTTTTAAAACTGCAATTCAATTAGATTTTTATTCCACTTTAATACCTCCCCCTCCTCCATTTTCTACCCTCCCTTGTCTTTCTCACACTCAGCTGTCATGACTGCTAGCTAGCGCGCTGCCAAAACCTTTACGGTAACAGTTCAATACGCCATTTGAAGTGGAAAAAATAGAAATAAACACAACAAAATGGCGCAAAAGAGGCATCGCATGAAGAGAGCCGAGCAAAGGTGTGAAACCGTGTGCTAAAGGTGATGTAATCGCGTAGAGAATTGCTTCGTTTTTTGTTTTTTTTAAGAGGAAAGAGAAAAAAAAGAGGTGTCAGAATTGATTTGAACGAGACTAGACAACCTGAATGAGCAGATTAAGACTTGCCAAGGCTCTGAAATGGAAGTTGAGGTTCTCGAGGAGCAGAATTTTTGCCGGTTAGTGTCAAATGCAACACTTCTGTACCTGAGAACGAAGCCGCTAAGAGGGGGAAGAGGAGCTTGAATCTTTGCACCAGACTACTTCAACTAGCACGGGCTAAGACTCAGGAAAATGGGTAAGGCGCAATACATAAACTTACACCTCAGCAGGTAGAGCGATATTGATGGGTAACAGTATCTTCAAGTTAACATTAAAGCCATAGTATGTAATGTGTTTGCCACAAATATACTTAAATTAAAGCATGTAAAACTTGCATCCTTACTCTGAGTAGGCTTGCATCCCCACAAACCTGACTCTACTCTCTAATGAACTTCTTCAGTTCTGGTCAGATTGCTGGAGGACACTGCCATATATCTAAGGGAGGAGCTAACTACACCGAAACTAACACACCTATTTGTTTACAGTTTCTGTTTGTTAGCTAAGTCCATTGAACTACACTAAATGTGAACATTGCCTGAGTCATATTTTGCATAACTGTTCAGGCCCCTAATGGGCGCTCTCACACCTATTAGCATACTGGCTAGCACTATTGTATTCCTTGTTTTGATTTAAGTCTGAGGATGGAGTTATAAATAGAAGATAAATGATGTCTAAGGTCCTCATTCCTGTTCAAAGATCGATTGTCTTTCCTAACAAAAATTGCCCCTCTCAAACCATTTCTTTTCTTTGACTAAGATCTGTACCTTACTATCTTCTTTCCTAAAAAAATTGCCCCTCTCAAACCATTTCTTTTCTTTGACTAAGATCTGTACCTTACTATCTTCAAAGGAGTGGTTAGTGGCTTTGAGATGGAGATGGACAGCAGATTGGGGTCCCGAGCTGCTCTTGCGACGGTGTTGGTACTTGGCTGTTTAGTTTCTGCGATAGAACACTCACTGCGCTGAATGGAGTAGACCACATTACTTTGTTTGTGGATTGGGGTTTTGTCCTTTGGGTGAACCAGTTTCTAATTTCCTCATCAAAAACATGCCTGAAGTGGTTTTATATGGAATCCATGCATGTTTGAATCATCTTGCGATCTTTCCCGGGGGCTATTCGAACCCTCCTATGTAGCCCACAAAGCCTACATAACCAAGAAGCTCTCTGCATGCTCCTGCAGAAAACATTCTAGCATAGTGTCCTTAAGTTAAAGCTAAACGCACATGCACAAACCAACGGTGGTAAACAGCGCCACCACCAGGTCAAGACGCATGCAGCTGTTATCATCACTTTACCATATGCCAATCAACCATGACCACTCTTAAATAACAGATTATACCAGAACTTAAGTCTATCTCACCAATCCACTGCACACTCACATCTTAAGCTGTTTTATTAAGGTTTCAGTTCAGTGACTGTTATCAAAGCGGCGGTTATGTTTGGGTGACAGAACAGAAGCAAAACATTGGTACTCACCTAATGAAGAGATGCCACCAGACAGGAGCATGGAAGAAAAAAAGAGAGAGAAAAAGTCAGTTATGCGGGTAATTGTTTAAAATACAGAGAAGCATAACATCAAACATTATGCAAAGTTAACTGCACCCAAAGCGCTTTACATTGTATTATTTATTCACTCCACACTCAGCGGTGGTAAGCTACACTACAACTTCACAAACCTGATGCGATGTGGAGTAGTTTCATTAGCGGGATGCACGCTGATTGTGTTGCGATAGCGCTCTGAAGGGGGAGTGACTTAGCGCGGTGAACGAGGGGAAGGGGGATTCAAAGCATCAGAAACAAGACTGAAACTAATTAACATTTTAGCATGTTGTTTTCAGGGAATATAGCATTTTCAAATCAAAAAAGGTAACATTTTGATCTAAATATTTTAAGTGTTAACAAAATAAATACCCCATAGAAGTGTAATGTCCCCTGTTTAACGATGCTTTCGGTCAGTTTGGGATTAGTAGTTCACATTTTCTATTTTAAAATAATGTTACGGTGAAGATGCAGTGAAGGAGGACTTGTAGCTCTCTGAAATGGCAGGATGGCAGAGGAGAGAGAGTGTGTGACAAAGTGGGCCTTTGTCCCTTTAATCTTACCCTAATTTCGTTTATATTCACACATTTGTTCATTCCCTATAATTTTTCAATATTCAAGTAAATAGCTAAGCATAACTATCCCGGGTTTGTTTTGTTTAGTCTTTTAGTTAGTCTACCTTTAATTTAAACACCACACATAAAATATCTTTAAAGTGACAAGTATATTTGGTTAAATTTATTCAGTTCAGTTTAACATATTCATCCATTCTTACCTGAATCTCCACATGGTCCAGACAAAGAGGGGGGCGTGCCCTATGTCGGCCATCTTTAAAGGCTTGGGTGTGGTCGTGGGCCGGACCATGTGGAGGGGAGAACTGGTTTAAGTTCTTTTTTTTGTTTCAGTGTCTTTATGTATTTTGTTTCAACATGTTTAAGTGTTTATAGTTTATTTTTAAACACTTTAGTTAAAGGGACTTAGGCCCTCAAAGGATGCAGTTGATGGGGAGATCATGCTAAAAGTTATACCTACAGCACCTGTAAAGTGGATGGTATAAACCGGGGGGAGGTGCTTCCTGGGGAGATCAGCTAAAAGTTATACCTACAGCACCTGTAAAGTGGATGGTATAAACCGGGGGGAGGTGCTTCCTGCTTAGGAGGGTATTTAAGCCAGTCAGTGTTTCGGGGGAACATCAGTGTAGCCTGGTATGTGTGGGGTTTTCCCTCAGTTTTGTTAGTGTCTGTTGTTTTTGAGCACAGTTAATTTTTGTAAATCTGTATTATTTTTCCACGGCTTACCACAGTAAATCGAAATAAATTTGTCTGGTAAGACACTTTTTATGCATGTCTGCCTCCTACTTCGACCATGTCAAGCCAGCTTCCCCACAGAGTGCATTCATATAAACAGCTCCGGCGGTGATTGGTTGAGAAACAGAAGTTGTGATTGGCTGACGCTGATAGTAACTGAGAGCAATATAGTTAATACAGTGAAGCAATGCCATACATATGCTAGCTAGCTATCTCCAAATCGTAATTGCATCACTAAGTATTCTTGGTGCTCCTGCTCCTATTGTACCTCTCAGTCACTACAGTGATATTAGATTGTTTCTTGCGATAAAAGAAGCAATTCATTTGGCAGTAGAGTGCAGTTTAGCATAAATGGGCAACTAAAGCTAATGGGATTATTGCAGTGCTCATAGCTGTCTATCATTTATTCTGGAAGTATTTTAGACAGGGTTCTAAACCTGTTTAAAATACTTCCAAAACTTCCAGAACAAACACACCTTAGGTCTATAACCAAACTATTACTTTAAAGGGGCACTATGCAGCTTTTTTGGTGAGGATTCTGCCACCTGCTTAATAATGAATAAGAACACCTTAGTCTTATATAGCGCTTTTCCAGATGTTCAAAGTTGCTTTACAATTTTGTGCATTATTCATTCAGTCCATACCTGGTGGTGGTAAGATATTATTGTAGCCACAGCTGCCCTGGGACAGACTGATGGAAGTGAGGTTACCAATTTGCGCCATCAGCCCCTCCCATCACCACAAACACTCATGTACACTCTCCATTCTTATTAAGGTGGGGGAAGCGTCTTTCCTAAGAACACAATGACAGTTTTTGCCTCTGGCGCCCCACCGTGGCACCTGGTATTTCCAGCAGTCTCTCATCCAAGTGCTGACCAGACCCAGTCCTGACTTAGCTTCTGAGACCTGACGAGATCTGATCAGGCTTTGACAAGGAGGTTTGGCTTGTCTTCATGGAAATGTTTGCCACAGTATAGCATTAAACCTGTCTTGCATTTATTCATATACGACATATTTATCCATAGATTATTATTTTTTCTTTCTTTCTTTTTTTCTTTCTTTATTCTTTATTTGTCAGGGACCATGTACAAATTCATTAATCTTACAGTTCATCATTAACATTAGCAGTTAATTACAATAAAATGTCTCCGTGTCCAATACATGATGTTTCCTACAGTCCATACAATATAAAAATCATTATGTGCAGGTTTTTACAGTGAAACAGAACAGTACAAAAGAACTAGACTGATGTGGACACATTTTATTATCTAAAACGTACTTATTCAAATTTCTAGTAAAATTATTCAAATCTACAGACAATTTCTATTTTCTATTTCACATCTTGGGTTAATTCCAAGTTGGTAGTTCACAATATAATACATGCGTAAATTAACTAAAGAGCTCTACTGACTAACGAGAAATGATCCCAATAATTACACTTTCAATTAACAGTTAGTTGACAGACTTACAGAATACAGAAAACACAGATGCTGATATTTGGTTGAACCAGTGCCCCATATTTTCCTAAGACCCGTAGCTCCTCTTGGGCATGATTTCACGCCGCAAAGAAAAGCTGATTATGATGGAGGATAGGGCCAATTTTGTACTTTTGATTCAACTTGTGCACTGCAAAATATTCATGTTTCGAGTATTACATTTACTTATTAATTGGGTCAAGCTCATCTGACTTTCTATATATACGTATGTAACTTTATAGTCAGGAAATAGACTAAAATAAAAGCATGTTTGTCTTTCATTTTGATTGTGTTTACTGCGCTGAATAACCCAGACCATCTATTATCTCCATGGAGAATGTTCCAAAATAGTCAGTCACTTTGAAGGGCTTGACAGTCTGATAAGTTTAGATTGTCTGAAAACTCGAAAAAAATACAAAATATATTTAAAAGACACAATTTTGGGAACCTATTAGTGCTCAGAGATCAGTGCGAAGTTTTAATATGACAGTAAAGCTAACAACAACTAGCATAGTAACAGGCACTTCCTGATTATCAAACAATAAAACCGTTTATAATTAGATACGGACAGCACACAATGGACTTATTTTGACCTCAAGAGCTGTATATAGAATATATCTGGGGCAAGACAAATTTTGCTCAAATACATGAAAAAAAAACAAAAAAAATCGGTACAGGGCCTTAAATAAAGTCTAATTTGATTAAGAGAGCTTCAGACAGAGCAGTGCCTCTAGATAGCTACCCCCCCTCCAGCAGGGAATGTTGATAACATCAGCTGCAAATTATCAATGTAAAAAAAAGAAAAAAAAACTCAAAGTAACACAAGATTTCTTCTCAAAACCTCCACAGACTCGTCGGATTAGCTCGTCCCAAAGTCTCATCATGACGTCCGATCACAAAAACTGTCTCTCCGCTCTCGTGCGCTTGGACTCCCGTCGTGTTTCTCTCGTCTCCAGGGCTCGATGCCTATTGGCTCAGGGACCGTCTGACCTCGCCAACTTCCAAGTCCAAAAATCCTCGGAACGTCGCCACCGAAATCGGCACAAGTCTCATGGAGGTTCCGGAATGACGTCCATCTCCACCCGGCCACAACAAACAAAGGACCAGGCGGTTACACATCCCCAGCCAAAAGCGCTCAGAGTCTGTGCGTTAAATGTAAGAGGCTTCGGAGGCTATGGTCGCCATGTAAACAAGAATTCTGTTTGATCCCGGTTTGAATAGGACCTGTTTTGGCCAGTTTGTCTCACGATATTTGGCAGCAGTGCATTGTGACATAGGCACAGCTACATTTAAAGGTGCAGTATGTAACTTTCTGGAGCTGGCACGTCACCTAGACCTGCACGATTCCAGGTCGAATAAGAGTCATGTTTGCGGAGAGGCAAGCCTGCTCAGAGTAAGGACGCATGTTTTTCAGCGCAATAAACACAACCACAATTAGGAAACGTGCTTTTATAGTTGAGTTTTGGCTAAAAAAGTTACATATTGTGGCTTTAACTAGTTATATGACGTCTTACATCTTAGTTAGTCTTGATAAAGCACGACGAAAGACTTTGTAATGAATAAGTTTAACCAGCTTAGTAAGTACTTAATTGTTGACGTAGTTACTAAGCCTGAAACTTTCTCAAAAAACAATTTGTTCGATATGAATGTTATGTTTGGGCACTTTTTCCTTATATTTTTGTATCAGTATTTTTCCCCCTTGTTTAGTATATTTCTCCTTTTGTAATCTATGAAACCTGGTATATATATTTTTGACTCTGCTCCTGGCTCTTAAAACGGTTATATTTTTGATTTGACATAATCAACGCGAGATCCCTTTTAACAATCAAATTCAATTCACTAACATACTGCTGCAAAGGAGTGATTCATTCCTCAACCATGTACAAGTCAGATGTAAAACTATACATAAAAATACATAAAAGTAAAAAAAACAAAACAAAAAAAAAAAAAACATGTAAAAAGCAAATCATCAAGTAATTAAAATAAAATAAATATATAATGGTAACACTTCATAACAATTACACTTTAATAAGTCTTATAAAAATCAAGGCTTATTACAATAAATAGTTTAAGGATGACTCAGGCTTAGTTACTACCATAGACTGTATATATAAATGGACATAGCTAATGCGTTAGCCGCTGTGTTCCAAATACGAAGTGATCATGTCGATGGATCATGATCCATCTCCAATTCACTTTACATTGGAAAACTGTCGCCCCTCTCTCTGTAACTGCGGCTCTCAGAGTTGTCATTTTGGTCTTAAAATGTTCGTATTAACCCGCTCTACACGATCCTGGCATTTGTATTTCACTATTGCGCCTGTAAATCAAGATATGAACATTAATAACAGAGGTTCCCCGAGGTCGCTCCCACTAGCGTTAGCAACAGGTTTGATTGACAGCGTTGCTAAGCGCTCCCTGCTAAACCAGCGCTGCAGGCGAGAAGGGGCGTTACCTTCGACAGCCTGCTCCAGAGAAGGGGCGTACCTTCGACAGCCTGCTCCAGATTGGCTCTTTGGTAGCTATACTCGTGGTCAGAATTCCTAATATAGAACTCGGCTCTAAATTCGCCCTATAACCACTAGCCTCAGTGAGCTTCATTTGACTGGAGCCGAACGCTATGTTTAACGTCACACTCCTTTAGTCCACTTCTTTATACCGTTTATGGTTACTACCAAACTCCCAACCCCTTAGATACTAAGAATGAATCATTCTTAATAGACTAGTTGTTCAATATGAATTCAGACTTTTTCACGCTTAATTAAGGCTAATTATGCTGTAATATTATAAATAAATATATAAAGTCCAAATCTCATCTTAACCAAACAAAGTTGCAAGATTTGGCATTTTCTACCTTGGCTTCAAAATCCCTCTCCTCCTCCCTCTTTTGTGTATTCCATGTACCACTACTTCAAAACCCAGCCTCTGTAGTGTAAACAAGTATTCGTTTTGTTCCACGCGCTCCGACCCTGGCCCGAATTCCCTTTTCCGAAGAGATGATTTCGTAAGCCGCAGGATTCAAAGCGATAACTTGCTTTAACATGGGAAACGTCCACATGATGCAACTGCGCGGCTCCGCTACATAATCTATCATTTTCAATTCGGGCTTAGTATACTGGCCTACTTATCGCAACTCTCCTCCACGTTCTGTCTGTGTTCTGTAGATTTTCGACATTATTTTTCCAAGGCTTGTTCCCATGAAAGAATGATCGGAATGACAAAAAATATGGATTGGGGGAGGGGCGGGGGTGGAGGAGAGGGAAGGGGGGCAAGGGGGATTAAGGGCACAGCGAGAGAAGGGAGAGGGAGGTAGATGGAGGATTGAAAGAAGAGGGTTCAAAAGTGGATGTGGTTTTTGGTGGCATGATTCTGTTCTTGTTATTTTGTGTGCTTATTGTGTGTTGATTTATATGGCTGTTCTATTAACAATTTGGAATAAATAAATACAAGTCAGTTCGAGGGGAAAAATTATAATTTTGAGGCCTTTTTTTAACTTTTTTTTTTTTTTGTCATGGATGGAAGTGAGCAATTCAGGGAGGAAATTTGGAATGGTATTTTGTTGTCTCAAAGGGGAAAAAAACGTTGAACAAGATGCAAAACATTAACAAATGTAACAAATGTATAAAGAAATTTGGTAGAAAAAGAATTAACTTCTGTAGTAACCAGGGTTTCAAAAGTTGCCTAAACTGCCCCACAGTAGTAATGGCAAAATAGTAGCAATAATATCATTCTTGCATTTATTGAATTACACATTTTGATTGCCCAAAAAAAAATAGCAGAATGTAATGAGGTAAAAGTAGTAAAGTACAGTCCTTAAGTAACCATTTTAGGTATCTGTACTTTACTTAAGTTGATTTTAATGTGGATACTTTTTACTTTTACTTCACTACATTTGAGAGCAGGTATCTGTACTTTCTACTCCGCTACAATTCGAACAGGACAGAAAAGTAAAAGTATTTTTTATAATCATCTGAGACCTGCTGAAAAGGCTGAGGGGTTTATTTTTAACACATTCACAGTTTGGGCAAATAAAAATATACAAATAAAAACAGCTAAGAAAAAACTACGGATTCAATTGTTTCTGCTGAACAGAATTTGCACAAATCTTTATCACATTTGAAGCTCAAAATCTGTACAAAATACTTTTACTTTTTACTATTTAAGTACATTTTAAACAGGTATTTTTGTCATGTGATACTTTTACTTTCACTTGAGATTTTTTTTTTTTTTTTGCTCTGGTAACTTTACTTTTACTTAAGCAACAAAATTCTTCCACGGCTTGGATTCTTACTGCGAATGGGGTTGCAACTCCACAGATCTGACCTGTAACTTGCCGTGGTGCCGTCACCTCCTTGATTCATGGAGATACAGAAGTTTAATCTCATACTACGGAACATTCCTGGCAAAGCAGTCACAAAACAGATAGTGTACCCTTATCCGAAACACTGCAGTTTGCCCGTGCGCTCCTCGTACTTAGTAATTAGTCAAAAGAAATAGTGCTGGTGAATATACAGAGGGGCGGCATGACAGAATGTTTTTTTAGAAAGTAGATTTAAAACAACTTGTCCGAAGTGTTGAGTGAACGCAGATGGCAGTGATTTTGGCAAAGAGATCCTCCCTTACATTGTCACTGATCTGATTTGTCTGTTTTAATGCCTCATCCCTGTACTCGGGGAAGTCTTTTGAAAGGAGTTCTAGATGAATGAGGTCAGCCGCAGACGGGGAGATGAAAAGCCTTTTAGCATAACTTCGCTGCGCCGTCTTCAGTCTTGTTTGGAGTAGAAGGTGGATACAGGATAAAGGGATGCAAATTTGAATGCGATATTTTCTTTAATACCTGGACAAACTCTTAAGTTATACGCACTTCTTGGAAAACTGTAACCTGGCCATCAAGAACAGCTCGTCTTTTTCTTTCTAATTTTTATGCATTTGCACAATCAGCACAGAAGCAGAGTATGTAACACGAGTGAGAACTTTGTGCACAAAAAACATATTTAACATCATAATAACAGTTAATTCTGTCGTATAAATAAATATGAAAAGAGCCAGTCTTTTGCACGGCTGGCAGATTCGGATCCAATAAAAGAGCCTAAAGTCCCGTCGCTAGTTCAGACGAATCACAGAGCAGCATTATGGTTTGGGCGGAAGCCAAAGGTGAAGCGTCCAGACAAACTAAAACAAACATGGCATACTTAGCGGAAATACAGACTATGTTAGGTTGAAGTTACCTTCTACAGCTTCGCTCCAGATTGGCTCTTGGGTTGCTATGATACTCGCAGTCAGAATTCCAAATATGGAACTAGACTCCAAATTTTCCCCTATAACTAGCCTTGATGAGCTTCATTTCACTGGAGCCGAACGCTATGGGTGACGTCACACTCCCTTAGTCCGCTTCTTTATACAGTCTATGGTTTCAATCAATCTGATTTTTTAAATATTTCTAATGACGTTCTGCCTTTTCCCAAGCACTTGATTGATAAATGTGTAGAACTCAATTCCATGCGCTACACATATCAGTCTTGCGTGAGCTAGGTTAGGAAAACCGCTACTGTTTCTTAAAATGTTCTCTGACAAAGTTCATTCATGCAAAAACTGCCAATGGTCTCTACCTCTGACATAACAATACTGGGAAATTTCAAACGGAGTGTTTTGTGACAGCTCAGGGGGGTGACTTTACTGCACAAAATTCACCAAACAAGTGTGAACGAAGCAAAATACAGCTCCAGGTAGCAACAGGAAGTCAGCAAATTTATTTCTTTTATCAGTTTGTTTTCGATCAATATTGTGATTTAAAGTGTCCAAATTATAACATAATGATCCACGGATGTCATAGATTATAACTATAGAGCAGACGCAAGCACAATAACATTTACCTATCAAAACACTACCATTTTCCAGTTTGCTGCTTGCTTCCTGACAAACACTGGCCTCAATCAGTTGTAGTTATATGAAATACCATTAGGGAGTCGCTCAGTGTTTCTGTTGTACTCTCTTGGCTTGGATCGCTGCGAGAGCTCGAGATCTAGGCCTGGTTTAGAGCCAGCTGGTGCATTGTAATTATTCATGGCCACACTATCAGTAGGAAGTTGGGTTGGTAATTAGCGATTATAGTCCCATTATATCCGTATACTCTGCACACTTGGTTTCCACTTATATAGTGTTGACACAGCGAGTGGGAGAATGGGTCTTTCCTGTTTAAATAAGTGACTTTCAAAGGGTTCTTGACTGAAAATATAATTAAAATGACTAGAAGAAGCAGCGGCATGAGTGAATGAGGAACGGATTGGATTTACATAACGCTATTTAACAGGTTTGCAGGTTTTTCTAATCATTACTTGGTTCGATTTGATAGTACCTGTGGTAAATATTTATCAGAGTTGTACATCTGTTAAGTGGCAGTTTGTGGGGAGGAAAAAATGAGAAGAAAAATACAAAAATACAGGAAGTAGAGCTGAGTTCTGAAATCGAAAATCCTCGACCTATGTCATCAACATGGAAAAGTCAAAATGCAGGAAACTATGATGAGCTTATAAGCTCTTTTCACAACTTTTCAATTCCAGAGTGGAGTTTTGCTGTCATGGTAATGTTAACAACAACTAGAATGCTAACAGCTAACTTCCTGGTTCTCAGATAATAAGCCGCTTTATAATTAGGTGTAGTTAGACAACACACTCAATCTCATTTTCAAGAGCTGTTTTCACAATATATCTGTGATGGGGCAAGATTTTTTTCAAATTTTGCTCACCTACATGAAAAAAAAAAATCAGGTACAGCCACTTAAAGAAAGTTGTGCAAGGCTGGATGAGAACTATAAGGAAGCAACCACCAGGAACTGATAGTTTAACTGTTAAATTTTGACTTTCTTTTCCTTGGCGTTAACTAAAACAATTTTTATAATTTGATATCAATACTCCAACAACCTTGTACTTGTCCCAAACTTGATATGCCTTAAGCAACTTGCCACCCCAACGCAACAATTTGTGAATGCACCAAGCGTGTTCACGTTTGGCATTTTGGCGGCCCACTTGAGAGTATCAGCTCCAGTTGCATTGTAATATTATGGTTGAAGCGCCTCTGAGATTCCATCTAATTCCATCTCGCCCCACATAGTCCATCCTGGGCCCTAAATCTGGGAAGAAATATCCTCCTTAAGCTCTTGGGAAGCATGCGTCTCCTGCTAACTTAGTGCGATTGGCTTCCTCGCGATGTAAATTCAAGTGATTTAACTTTTATTGCAGCGGACTGAAGAGCGAGGCCGTAAAGTAGCTGTCCGTGGACTTATTTCAACTGTACTTAAGTGGAAAATGTGGGATTGTTAACTACAGTATCACGGGCCTCAAATGGCTTGGTAGCCACATAGTTATTTCAATTAGTAGAGATTTAAAGGCACTGTACCTAGTTTACTTTCAAAAATGCTTTGATCAAATTCATGCTTCTAGTTATTGGCCACTTTATACAACTGAAATTTTGACATCACAATTACAGAAGTGTACCCACATTGTTAAAGGCCTTCACAATTTTTTTTATTCCATGTATCTGACCAAAATTTGACTCACCTCAGTACATAATGGGCCTCATTCATAAAGCATTCTTACAAGAAAATTTGTACTTAAGGCCTTCATATGAATTTTTTGGCATTCACAAAATGTTTTAAATGAAAATGTTCTTCTAGAAGAACAAATCCTACAAACAGTCAGAAGCAATCGTAAGAAGAAAAATTCTACTGTTTCAGAATATTATTACTCTGATAATGCAACACAAAATTCTAATTCCTTCATGATTGTAAATTATATATTTTCTTAAATTATTCCCTATAAAAATATGATTATGTGATCCAATAACATTTATGAGGAGTTTTGTAGAGCATGTGGTCTATTTGGTCTAACAGACTTTATACAGGCTGCAGTGACATCTTCATATGGGCCACTGTTACAGCCCTGCGCCTGGTCACCGTGCTGGACTCAAAACCCCTGGAGCCCCATCACCCCCCATGACCAGAGCGCACTCACATGCGTCCCCCGCTCCACTCACTCACTATTTATCGCAGTGTGCTGCTTGCAGAAAGTGTGATAAATGATGGAAGCTCTCACTCATTTCAGTAAGTTGGTGACTTAAATATATCTCCACTGAGTGTGCTCATGTGTGTGGACATTTTAAATCACCATTGAAGCTAAAACAGCGGTAGTCTGTAGACGCTCCTCATTAACTCTGTCCCTCGCACTTTCACATATAATAATATCAAGCCCGTTTTGGCCATATGTGGAAGTTCAGAGGAGTTTCTTACTAAATGCATATACATTTTTTATGTAAATGAAATGTAAATGAGTGTCGTGGCGTTTGTAGCTGGATGTTGGTGAATTAGACGCAGCTCTCATTTAAGAAGGAATTTGGCTGCTTAAGAACATATTGTGAATCTGGCGGAGAGTTCTCTGTGTCTTCTTAAAGTGGAATTTACAAACATTTTTTAAGAAAACTTGAGGCCATCCATATAAGTAGCTCTTGAGGTAAAAATAAGTCCACTAGGCCTATGAACTGTCAGCACCTAATTACAAAGTGATTTATTATCCGGGAATCAGGAAGTGTGCATTAGCATGCTAGTTGGCATGGCAGCAAAACTCTGCTCTGGCTTGTGAAAGTTGTGAAACACGCTTATAAACTCATCGCAGTGAATAATTAGGATGCTCAGAATGCATAAGGTAAGTGAAAAATAACTCTGGACCACCGCAGACAGTTTAAAATGAACTAGTTCTGCTTTTCACATTTAAAAAAAATCAGGTACAGCGCCTTTAAGTTAGCCAAAATATACTTCGAATTTTCATCAATAAAGCTCAACAGTGAATAGC
Organism: Periophthalmodon schlosseri; assembly: GCA_000787095.1. Classification (NCBI taxonomy): domain Eukaryota; kingdom Metazoa; phylum Chordata; class Actinopteri; order Gobiiformes; family Gobiidae; genus Periophthalmodon; species Periophthalmodon schlosseri. The sequence continues at coordinate 60,067 of KN473484.1, forward strand.
AGGTCGCCAAAATATTCAGAAAATTAACATTCTTTTTCTAATTGGTAAAAGTTTTTTATTAGTTTAAACACTGGAAAGTTATAAGAGCGCCATATTGTAAATAAATAAATAAAAAGTTTATGGAAAAACAGAAAAAAAAGTTTCCAAAAAAAAGAAAAAAAAAGAATACTACATCCAAATCTTGCTTCATTCTTCGCTGGCATTGAAAACCCACTTGGCAAAAGTAGGCTAGCACAGTTTGATGTGGTCTTTGAATGGAAATGATTAGTTCCATGCAATACTGGGGAGGCATTCATCTGTTCTCCCAACTCAACACAATACAATAACTTTATATCCTTGGTTTTTCCCTCCATAATTAATGCTTGGGACTTTGAATATCGTATGTGCTCAATTGCGACGTGATTTCAAAATTTATATAACAAAGCTACGAAAGATTAGCGCCGGGTAAGTATTCTTGGAGTTGATTTGCACCGCTATTTTCTGGGCTGGTCCATTGTTGCTACCGGCATCTCCTTGTTTAGCTTATGAATACAAAATCATGTTAATGTGCCAGTTGTGAACAATGGCAATGATTAAATAGGGGGCCGCGTGTGCGTGCGTCGGAATGGGGGGGGGGCTCATTGGCATGCCAAAGTAGCGCTTACCTTATCCGACACAGATTGCATTCCGCCACTCGTAATTACTCCGCTAAGTCTGACATTTTGTTGACAGTGACAAAGGGATGTTAAATTGGGCCGATTTCGGGGTGGTTTGAACGCGCGCATAAATAATAGTGTCTGGGAGGCCGCAGTGTCACTCATGCAATATCACAAGAAATACCAAGTACTGTCGCTTCTAAGCAATGAAAGTACTACGCATTCCATATTTATCACGCTGTCACTATAGCATCATTTTACTATAATTGCTAGTAGTGTTGCTAATTTCAAAATTTGCCTTGCCCCAGTAACTAGTGTATCAGCAGTGGAAGGTAACGAAGTAAAAGTACTGTACTTAAGTCGAATTTTTAGGTATCTGTACTTAACTTAAGTACATTTTACAGTGAATATGGTTTACTTCTACTTCACTACATTTGAAAGCAGGTACATTTTTGAACTGAACTGAAAAGTAAAAAGTACTTTTCATATGATTTGAGGCGTTATTTTTACCTTGTTCGTAGTAACATCCTGACCAAAGTTTTCGAGTTCAAGCTTTGGCTTTGAGAAAACAAAATAAATGCACAAAATTGATAAGAAAAACTAGATATTGATTCGTATTGCAACTGTTGACCAAAATATGTATCTTTTTCAATCAATATCACTACATTTAACACTTTAACAAGTTAACAACGCTTGTGTGAAAAATGTTTACTTTTTACTCTTAAAGTACATTTAAAAGTAGATTTGTTTCATGTGATACTTTTACTTGAGTAACTTTTTATTTATATTTGCACTTTTACTTACTTTACTTGAGTACTTCTTCCATCACTGCCCTGTACAGATATATTGTATACGCTGGTCTTGAGGTAAAACTTTTTTTTATCTAATTATAAAGCATTTTATTGTCCTATATTGATGAAGTTGTTGTTAGCTTTACCGTCACGGCAAAACTCCCCTCTGGTCTGCATAAGGCAAGTGACGAGTAACTTTAGACCACTGCAAACCACTGGATTCCCGAAATGCATAAGGCAAGTGAGGAGTAACTTTAGACCACTGCAAACCACTTAAAATGAACTAGTTCTGTTTTAACACCGAAAAATCCAACCCAAACAGACACCCCCCCGAATGCGTCATCTCTTTCTCGAACCTAATCACCGTACGCTCTCTCTGCAGACGATCCCATCAACCCCTCCGCCGCCCGAACCGCGCACCCTTCCGTTACACGCCGCCGCTCGCTGCTAGACCCGACCGAGTAGGACGCCAAATAGAAACGAAGGAGTTACGATGACAAGCGGAAATATTCGGCGAGACAATGATCGCTCGCTCTAAAACGCCTCGTCCCTCTATTTCGCCTTACAACTGTGACACGTCGTAAGATAAAAATTGCAATAATACCATAAGTAGTAGCAATCACCGCTCTGTCTGCAAAAAACCCATATAGGATCACACAAAGCAGGGCAATTTTGCCAAATTTGACTCAGACTATGAAATCACTTTTTTCCCAGGCTAAGTGGCTTTTAGTATGGGCAAGAAAAGAGCATAGGGGAGCCGAACACAGCCACCTGTCAGAAATAGCTCTTTACAAGTGTTATGCGAACAAAATATCTGAATCCATTATACAAACAACACAAAATGTCTAGACCGGCTTATTCCAGGAATTCAAGTTGTCAAAGGTTGAAAATAAGCTGAAAGTATGAAATGCCGAATTAAAAGTTGTAATGGGCAGCAGGGATTTTTTATTTATTTGAACCTTTCTAACATGTCTCTTCAGACGTAGAACACGTAAAGTTCTGGTTCTCTGCCTGATTCCACGGAAATTGAAAGTTAAAACCACACACTGGAACATTCTCCATGGAGATAGATGAGTTTTTGCCATGCTGTGGAATATTCTAGCCGAATGAACAACATTTCCATGGAAACAAAAAGCAGGAGAGTCAGGTTTGTGGAGATGCGAGCCCGGTAACAGTGAGGACCCACATTTTTCAGCGCAATAAGCTCCACCAAACAAAAAAACATGCTTTATGTTTGTCTATTTCTTGGCTATAAAATTACGTACTGTGGCTTTAAAGTTGTGTATGCATGTTGCTACGTATAGGTTAAATAAAAAGGTGCAATCCATTTTCCAAGCCACGTGTATCCCATATACCATAATCTTATTAACAATGCATGACCATCAATCAGTGGATATCAAATACTACTAGAAAGTAGTTAAACTTTAATAGAAAACCTACTTTACAATGTGCAGTATTTTTCTTCCTATATTTATATACAACATAATATGCACTCATCGTTGAGTCTCAAAGGCTCCTTTAGCTGGATGATCGTCTCTAGCCCCGCCCGCTCCGTTCTGTGCCTTTTATAATTCTGTTCCATGTGAAGTGATTGTCATAAAGTGGCCTATAATCCTAACCCCAGAGGGACCGCAGCTCCCCCTCTTCTCCAGGGCACTACACACACTGGATATTAAACATACACCAGCAGTAGAACCACATCGTCCTCATGAGAAGGCAAGACAGACACTTCATGTATTTTCCACAATTTTGACCTTTTTCTTGATAACCAGTATGACCTGAAAATGAAATGTTGACAGTTTGAGCTATTTTTCATGCAATGCAGATTTGGCATAACATTTAAAGGCGCTGTGCCTGATTTTTACAGTGATAGTATGTAACTTTCTGAGGGTGGAAAGTCAACTGAATTATTCCATGGAAATAAAACGTTAAAACCATATTTCAGAACGCTCTCCATGAAGACAGGTTTTATGCCACACTGTGGAATATTCTAGGCAAAGGAACAACATTTCCATGGAAACAAGCAGAAGAAGGTCCTCCTCCAGACGAAATATGAGTCAGGTTTGTAAAGATGCAAGACAGCGCAGAGAAAAGATACGTGTTTTTCTATGTTTTTCAATGCAATAAAAACATCAATAATGAAAACATATGTTACATACTGGGGCATTAAAAACGTGAAAAACCAAACTAGTTTTCAAAGCGAGAATTCAGAGCGGAGTTGCCGTCACGGTAATGCTAACAACAACTAGCATGCTAACTGTGCAGTGTGCGATAATAGTTGAGTGTTTGCCCACAGATCCGAAGGTTGGCGGTTTGAATCCCACTCTCAATATAAACATCACTGAGGGGTTGAGGGGTCAGGTCCACTGACCCATAGGTTGGTGGTGCGATTCTAGCTTCCACGGATGAATACTGTCATTGTGTCCTTGAGCAAGACACTTAGCCCACCTCGCCCTCAATGTCTGCGTACTCTGGTGTATGAATGTGTGTGTGAATGGGTGAGTGGTTCCTTGATGTAAAGCTCTGAGTGCCTTGAAAGTGGAAAAGTATATATAAAAATGGGACCATTTACCATTCCTGATTATCAGACAATAAAATAATTAGATGCAGAGAGTTAAACAACTGACGTATTTTGACCTCAAGAGCTGCTTATACAATATATATACAAAAAAATCAGGTACAAGGCCTTTAAGACGTTTGAAACACATTTGAAGCACCATTGCCTGTAGCATACAGTACAAACACTGTTGCACGTACAGTAATTATTTGCATTTACTTTTAGTCACGGCGGTAGGACGGGGACCAGAGTGGGTCCAAGTGTAAAATTGGCACATAAATCGCCTCTCCTTTGGCAGTCTGTGGGAACGGAGTCAACTACGTGTCGGGGGCTCGCGCGTTCCCAGGGAGTCGCTAAGCTTAATGAAGTAGTTAATTATGCTGCAATGTATTGGGGATTGGTCAGCCGCCATCCAATTATTGCTAGCGCGGCAGAAATGTTAGCAGATTTCCCCGCGTTCGATAGCAAACGGACGGCTAATGATATGCGCCCTGCAAATAGTAGAGATGTATTGTTGTGACATTATTAGAAAGCTTGATGGGTGTCTTAGCCTCCTGTTAACCTCTGGTCTGTGCGCTAGGTCAACGTGGCAAGCTAACACGGGGGAAGACCATAGAAATAATGATGCACAATACAATGGGAGGTTGTGAACAACAGGATGAAGCTACTAGTGCAACATGATGAGCAACTGGCCTATTCACTGTCAACGGTTTTATATGTGTTGCCAGTTAAGGTAGTAATGGCGACTTCTTGTAGAAATGGGGACACGTTGGCAATTTATTCAGGAATTTTGACAGTAGTAAAGTCTGATACGTTAGTTTAGTCAAATATAATTCTTATAATTGCCTAAATGTATGTGGATATATTGTCTGATCTGTGCTGGTGTCTTGGCCAGGACCTTGAAAAAGAGTAATCTCAATGGGACTTTCCTGGTTAAATAAAGGTTAAAAAATAGGATTGTCAAAAGTATCAAAAATCAGCTACTAATCGATACTAAAACTAATATTGAAGCGGGATACTTATTTGAGCAGGTATCTATACTGCAAAAACTCACATTTTGAAATCAGATTTTGAACTTCGCATGTTTAGTAAAAGCTTTATCAGAGCACATGAAGAAAGTAATATTATTTCGTCTATGAAAATTACATTCTATTACTAAAAAGGAGCATTTTTATCTTCATTGTGGTAATCGGTATCGAGTATTGAGTGAATTTGGTATCGAAATCTTGACAGCACTAATGAATAATGTTATGGCAGTCTTTACTACTAGCCTATTGTATAAAACGAGACTGAATAAGACCAAAGCAGAATAAGCCAAGAGACCTACAACCTCATATATATTACTGATCAAATTTGACTGCAAGAATAACCTAATTTGAAGAGGAGATGATGAAATTATCGATTTTGAACAGCTCTAGCGAAGGTAAGCGGCGGGCCATATTTTGTTTGGCTCAAGCAGCTGCCAAAATATGCGTAACGATTATGTGCATTAAGCTTTATTTGAAGACTTTAGTCCAAAGACGGTGCCGCAAAAATGTGACTCCATTACCCTATTTTCCAGTTTGTAGTAAAACTAGGCCGTCTATGAGTTTGTACAGAATTAAAATTTGATAATTTGGGGAAAATGACCAAAATCGGCCCAAAAAATATCAGCAGAGCTTATCGACCATCGGTTTCTCTGGATTCTAAAAAATCGATATCGCCATTGGCCATGAAAACAAACATATAGCTCGATCTCTAGTCGTGTTGTGTCCAGTTAAAGACCTGTCGCTGTCCGCTGTTGTTTTTCTGTCACTCCAAATGCACTGTGGTCTATATTGACTGCCACATGACCATCGCTGGACACTACTTTTCAAGGTGTATTGTGGGAACTTTGGAGACCACTTTTGCTCTTCCTTTTCACCTACCGGACATTCAGACACTACTAAAAATGGCGTGACCGCTATTAAGTGCCTTATACAGGGAAGAGTGTGGACATTCGGATACAACTTTAGGACGCTACCAGTCAGAAGTTTGGACACACTTTTTCATTTATGCTTCTTTATTTGCATGATTATTTACATTGTAGATTCTCACTGAAAGCATCAAAACTATGAATGGACATATATGGAATGTTGCAAGCAAAATGTAAACTCAAAATGACTGAAAACATGTTCTAGGTTTTAGATTTGCTTTGAACACTGCTTTGCACTTTTGGCATTTCTTGACCCTGACTTTACCATGAAGCTCATTGAGAGAAGGCCAAGGGTTTGCATCACTGTCAACAAAGCAAAGGGTGGCTACTTTGAGGAGGTTGAATTTAATCTTGCATCATATATTTGATGTCTTCTGTATCTATATAATATGTAAAAAGTGGTAAACTTAAAGAAAAAATACATTGAAAAAGAAGGTGTGTCCAAACGTTTGACTGGTAGTGTATGTCCCTGCAGGGCTACTGTAGCTACACAGCTAGAGTTACGAGAGGTAGGACATTGCAATATTTACCTTTGCTAGACGTGATAAGTGCGTTTTGATTGGTAAAAAACAAAGCTTAAATAAAGTTCACATCAGGATATTAACCAAACTCGATTTTCTTCCTCTGGGATGGTAAACCTGCTGAGGCATTTTCATCGGCTCTACATTAGTTCCTCAGATATTTCCTAATAAAACCTCTTCAGCACAGTGATGGTATTTTTAAACAATACATTAAAAATGTCGCTCAGAGGTTACCGTGGAGACAGGCCTCAAGACGAGATGAGGACACGGCAGTTCACAAAATGGCAAGCTGTCACATCTCCATAAGGGGAAGCAGGTGGCAGTCATTCGCTAGAAAAGTTACATAGTGCTCCTTTAATTAAGCCACCCTCGTTTGTGTGCTAGCAGCCAGGATCGCAAATGACGCAAAACTTTCACAGCAAATCAAAGTAAATGGTATCTGAAATGGAGGAGACGAGAATGAACAGAGCTCGAAGGAATGCCCTGTGTTTTTCTAAAGCCACGAAAGGGACAACACACGCCTCAAGCGAGCAAGGGTTTGACGCTGATGCGGTCCGTGACACAAAAGGTCGATATCCACACACAAAGTCAGGCTCATTGATTTTTCTTGAGCTTGCAAATCAAAATAAACAAAAATAATATTAACAGAAAAACGTTTAAAAAAAAATGAGATAAAATAAAATAAAAGACGACTTCTTGCTTCAAAGGAAAAATGTTACAGTTTTGTTGCAACAGAATGGTGAAAAGGAATAAACTGCGCTGACCATGATGCATTGCTCCATTCAATTACTGCCAATATTCGATAAAGATAAAAATATAAGATGCGACGGTGGCTCCGTTGCGCTATGTAAAAACGTGACCGTTTATCAAGATGAATCATAAAATTACAAAACAAAAAACAAAACAAAAATGAGCGAAAACAAAAAAAATCCACAAAGTTTCTAGCCCGCATGCCACTTGAAAGCCTGTCTTGAATCTCCACACCATCTCCAGCGGTCCCTCTATCACCGTGTGTCATCATGCCCCGTGGCACTGACATATCCCATGATCAAAGAGCCTGGGTGAGGAGGGAGAGCCGGCTGACACCTCTCCTCCCTCCCCAGACAAGGTGCTCTGATCGGGGGCTACAGCAGCGCGATGGCAGGGTCCTCTCCGCGCCTGCTCCTCCGTCATTCGTCACCCTTCCCAAGAGCCAAGTCTGACACAGGCAGTTTGGCAGTGGCTGTGTGTGTGTGTGTGTGTGTGTGTGTGGTGCTAGTGATCGGCACGGGAGAGGAAGATAGAGATAGAGAGTGTTAGTGTGTGTGGTGCTAGTGATCGGCACGGGAGAGGAAGATAGAGATAGAGAGTGTTACGGGAAGATTGGTGGAGATTTCTTTTGTCTTCTTCAGAGAGGGCGTATTTCACTTCTATGAGGTATTAACTGCTGACGCGTAACATATTTAGATCACCGTGTTACCTTTTATTGTTTTGAAAATGCCATATTCTTCAAAACAATACGCCAAAGTATTAACATTTCATTTTGATACCCCCTCTCCGCGCTAAGTCACTCCCCCTTCACAATAGTATTAACATGCTTAATCATTTTCAGTTTCATTTTGATACCCCCTCTCTGCGCTAAGTCACTCCCCCTTCAGAGCGCTATCACGACACAATCAGTGTGCATCCCGCTAATGAAACTACTGCACATCGCACCAGGTTTGTGAAGTTGTAGTATATTGTTTTGTATCATGCTTTTGTATATCTATGGAGAGTTGTCATGTGGGAGCGCGGGTCGGCTTATTGGCTGAGCACGGGACAGAATCGTACTGCTAACCGTAAGGAGGGGTCGAACAGGACCCAGGAGAGATCGCTAAATTACTGAAACATGCAAGGAAGACATGTAAAGCCTCTTCAGGCATATTTTTGATAAGGGAACATCACATAAACTTCCAATCCAGTTTTTAATATCCCCTCTTTAATGTTAGCTATTTTGTGCTTTATTTATTTACTTATATTCAAACTTATAAAATACATTAACGGTTTTAATCATGTTATAATGTTAGCTCTACTGCTAGCAACATGTTCAAAAAAGCCATGCTGTTGTGTTACAATATAACCACAAACAAATCAATATACATTACATTGTGGTGTTCTAGCATTATGAAAATAAATGTCATAAAACAAAAGTGATTGTAAATGTCTACTGTTTGTTCCAAATGAGGTTGGATTATAGAAATTCATCACAATGAAATTTTATGTAAATCACAATTTCAGTTAGCGAAAATTGCAAATGCTAGAAGATAAAAGAATGTCCACGGCAAAGAGCAAAAAATACAGTATTTTTACAAAAGGCAAGGCAAGTAAGTTTATTTGTATAGCACAATTTGTACACAAAGTAATTCAAAGTGCTTTACAGAATAAGAAAGACATTAAATTCACAATGCAACAAATCAAAACATAAATATTCATCATAAAATTTACATTAAAAGAGAAGAGTGCAGAATAAAATCCTTTCAGCCATATGCACAGCTAAACAGAACCTTTGAGCCTGGATTTAAATATTGTCAAAGTAGAAAACAGAACATTTTTTTTAGACCTGTTCAGTTTTCTCTCAAATGTTAATGTTCTTGGTAGGCATGGGATGATATCAAACTTTGGCGTCTCAATTATCATAGCCAAAATAATTGCGATTAACGATTATATCACGATAATGATTAAAATTGCCGACAGTTTAAAAATGTTATGGATATTAATCATTATAATTTGAATATTATGAATAGGTTCCATATTTAAACAACTGTTATAGTTAATGTACTTTGTTATAAGTGAAAACAACATCGATCTAGAAGAGAACATTATAGATAAGTAGCTTTTTTCTGCACATTCTGGTGATGTAATGGCCATTATCTTTGTCGGCGATTACCAAGCAGACTGCCCGTAAATCCACTGGAGGAAAGGCGCAAGGGAGGAGCTCGCTACCAAGGCAACCAGGAAGAGTGCGCCATCCACCGACGGAGTGAAAAGGGCGACAGTATCTCAGTTGGTAGAGTGTTTGTCCGTTGATCTGAAGGTTGGCGGTTCGAATATCCACAAAAACATCATTGGTTGAGCGGTCAGATCCACTGATCCACAGGTTGGCGGTGCGATTTCAGCTCCCACAGATGAATGCTGTCGTTGTGTCCTTGGGCAAGACACTTAACCCACCTCACCCCCAGTGTCTGTGAATGAGCGAGTGGTTCCTTGAAGGTGGAATAGTTACCAATACAACCAATTTACCAATACTTGTCAGAAAAATCCCAGTTAACCTGTGAAGCCCTAACACGATCTACACTGTCAAAGTTGCAATTGTAGAACTTGTAACTATTCTATAAGTTCTGTCTCAAATACTGCAATATTAATCACTAATTCCTCTACTCCATTCAAACAAAAACTTTGTACAACCTCTGCACTAGCATTGTACATTCACAGTTTCTAAGAGCCTGTCAGGATAAAGTTCACGCGAGAAAATGAGCAGAAATGTGAAGTTAATAAGACAGAAAGCAACACAGCAGGGTCAACAAGAGCACGTCCCAAACAGCATCTTAACCTCTCCACACCTCCACATCATCAAGCCTGCAGATGACACCCTGACATCCACAATAATGAACTAACGCTCACCAATGCTAACACAACAAGCTAACACTACCAAGCAACACATTGTAGTTTAACTTCTAAACTTTCTATACTCCTCCCCGACCAAAGTACAAGCTAGAAAAAGTAGATATTTTGGTGACCTTAAGAGGTTCCAACCAAAGACGTGAAAACGGAACTAGTTCATTTAAGTAATTCCTGACTTACCTTATGCATTCCGAGCATCCTAATTATTCACCGTGATGAGTTTACAAGCGCTTTTCACAACTTTCAGAGACCAGAGCGGCGTTTTGCCACCACAATAACCCTAACAACTAGCATGCTAATGCACACTTCCTAATTATCTGACATAAAAACGCTTTATAATTATATGCAGACAGCATTATACAATATATCTGTACTAGGACACATTTTGCTCAAATATATGTTAAAAAATGTGGGTCCTTTTAAGCAATGAATTCCAAAATGATATTCAGGTCCTAAATAACTTCATATTTATACAATTTAAACATACAAAAAATTTTATCGCATTGGCTGAAATGTTCCGCAGCATGGCATTACACGTACCAATCTTCATTCATTCATTTACAGTTGTTTCTATTGCTCAAAACTAACTTCAAAATCACGTGTCGTTATCATGAGATCTGACTGGAGACAAGCAGGTGGCTAATCCTTCACTGGAAAAGTTACACAGCACACCTTTAATTTGGGTTATTTTAGATACTGGTCAAAAAAAATGAGATGCTACTAAGCAATTCAATGGTGCTATCTACCCAGTCACACGTCTCGTTAGGGAATTAGCATTAGCATTTCCAAGATTTTTGAAGGCAAGTGAAGAAAGTGTCTGTAGCGTGGATCAAACTGTCAGTCTTCTGGTTTGTGGGCGTGCATCTCTACAAACTGCTGCACAGCTTTGTAAACATCTGTTATGACTTCTTATGATCAAACGGTACCTTTTCTTTCAGGGCATCCTTATTTTAGATCGAACCCACATACGAATTGCACATTCTGGAAAAAAAACATTAAAAAACGTACATCTGTCAGTTTGCAGCACAACCTCGCCAACTTTGATTTTACACAACTCATACCCAGCCCCGGCCGATCAATACTCCTAAACCTTCAGCTTAAAAAAAACTGCAAACAATCAAATCCTTGGGCTACTCTTTGGAGAAATGCATTTATAAGCAAACATGAAAAGCACTTGATGGACCGTGAAACGCGAGAGTGTCCAATATTCCCCAGTCGGTAAGGATTCATGATCGATGTTTTAACTTTTAGCCATCGTCAATAAAACGCACTGCGATCCGAATCCCAAGGACAGGAATTCCGCTAGCATGCCACAATAAGGATGTACTCAATTTAAAAGGTCCTATATTACACAAAATGGACTCTTGTGAGCTTTAAGCCACGTTGTAATGTTGGTACTTCATCAAAAACTACCTGGACTTGTGTTTTGTTTCATTCACACATGTTTGAGTAACCCTTTGTTATTAGTCTGCTTGCATCTCAAAAGCTCAAAATGCTCTGTTCCACCTTGTCATGTGCACTTCCTGTATTACCACATGACATCACAAGGTGCAACAGAGCGTTTTCAGTTTGAGAGAAGAACTCAGCCTAAATATGCAGGGTTTGTGTGTTAAATATGTGCGAATGAAACAAAACACAACAACAACTTTATAACATAGATCAGAAAACTGCGTAATATGGGCCCTTTAAGTAATTCTTGGTCGATTAAAGACATGTCCTGCCGATCGATTGGTCGTCTAAAAAGGGGGCGGGGCAAATGCACTCAAAACTATTATGTATCTATATATTATCTGACCCCAACTAACACAACTGACACAACTGCATGATAGTTCAAGCAAAAACAACTACTATAACTAGAAAAAAGTACTAGGAAGCAATGTATTTATATAATGTATGTATATATTATATCTGCCTTTTTACATATAAATACCAAGAAATACCAAATTTTCAGCTAACCCATTCACTGACGTCTCCTTTCAGCAGTTCTCCCATATAAATCCTTATAATTAAATAAAATGATTAATACAACTAACGCAAATGTTGGTCGACTAAGGCACCATCAACCGATTAATCGACTAAATGACTGGCCTTAGTTTAGTTGACTAAAAACTAAAAACTTTGAAAACTATTAAGTATCGCTACGTATCTGACCAAAACTGCACTCACAAGAATCAAACATATCAAACTCATGAGTCACTCCCACATCTTCAACTGACTCACACAATATACTGTCTCCGTCCTGTTGGTTCTAAATAGGGTTGTGAAAAGTAAAAATCAGATACTAATCGATACTAAAACTAGTACTGAAACTCGATACTCATTGTAGCAAGTGTCGATACTAAAACAGTCACATTCACGGGACAGAAATGAACCTTTCCTGAACAGCTTTAGAATGATCTTGAGCTGTATCAGAACAAGTATGAGACCACCATGACCGTGGACCACTATGGAACCTCCCTGGACGACTGAGGGATTTCACAAGTAGCATAAAAGAAAGTCTTATTATTTAATGTTGAAAATCACATTCTATTGTCTACATAAAAATGATGATCCTAAGGTTGGCAGTTTGAATCCCGCTCTCGACATAAACACGAGCGGTCAGATCCACTGACCCACAGGTCGGCGGTGCGGTTCCAGCTCCCGCGGATGAACGCTGTCGTTGTGTCCTTGGGCAAGACACTTAACCCACCTCGTCCCCAGTGTCTGCGTGCACCTGTGTATGACTGTGTGCGTGTGAATGGGTGAGAGGTTCCTTGATGTAAAGCGCTTTGAAGAGACGTTCCTTGATGTAAAGCGCTTTGAGTGTGTTGAAGGTGAAAAAGTGACCATTTACCATTTATCATCGCGGTACGGGAACCGCTATTGGGTATTGAGTCTATTGCGTTGTATCGAAATCGAGACAACGTCAGTTCTAAATCTCAATCTCTTAAATGATCGACTATTTTCATCGACGGATTAATCAACTTAACGGCTACAGGACTACAACCCTATGCCAGGCGTTACCCGGTCATACGGTGTAGCGCAGATATTACTGGCCTCGCAGTGATCGGGCATAAAGCAGATCTAATAGGCTATGATGAATCGGCTGGCTGGCGTGGTGAAAGGGGAGACGGAATTCATGGAAGCACTGAGGCAGAGAGGTTAGCCGGCTATTTGAGAGTTGTTAATATGGTGCATTTCCTGTGTCTCCAGGGCATTGAAAGTAGTTTACAGGGTATAAATATGTATGCACGCAATCGGAAGCATATGGTATTTTCAATTTGCTCGGTCAGATTTGGAGTTGGAAGCAGCAATAGGTTGACGTGAGAAATGGGGAGAAACCTGTACATGTACCTGCAGAATAGAAACTTTGAAACTACTGCTGTAAAAAAATTTTGGTAAAAATCTAACCAAATTTGGTGTGGAGTAATCTAGAAAAGCAAATCAGATCCATTACTGTAGCTGTCTATCTACAATCTACTCTATAATTAAAACTGCTGTACCTGTTTTTTGCTGTCTTGAAAACGTGAAAAACAGATCTAGTTAATTTTAAACATTTTGCAGTGGTTCAAATAGGGCTGTGTCAAAAATCGAAAGATCGTTAGTTCACGATCAAAACTTTGGTCGATCTCGCTGATGAGGCGAGCGTATTTCGATCAACAGGTCTACAGCTAATCCTGCGGCAGTTAGAGCGTGCGGTGGCCTACTGAAGAGAATTTATCGTTTACTTGTTTAAAGCTCCGAGTCGGGGTCACAGCGCGTCTCTTTATGTCTCCCCACGTGCCCTCGCGTTTCACAACTTTTGACCAAAAGTCCAGCGTCTCCTCCCTCCGCCTCTGCGCGTGCAGAGCCGTCTGCCCTCGCTCCCCCTCCGTCTCTCTGATCCGGCGGCAGCTCCTCACCTTTTCTCCTCTGTTTCTCTCCTCTGGTGCTTCTTATCATTATAAACCAACTTATAGAAAGTAAACAACTATTTTCTCACCATTTATGAGTGAAACTTAAGACCTCATTTAGCACACGGACGTCGCACGAGTTTCTTCCGCTAGCAGTAGCACGCGTGCTTTTAGGCTTAATATACTGCGCGCATTCCAAACTTTAAATGTGGATTTCTGTGGAATTATAGGTCCCATCAACAGGAAATTATAAAAACTGTAGTAATCCTGCCACCCTGCTCTTTCTACCTGAAGTCTACCTGTCTATGTTTCCAATAAGATGCAAGCAGATCAAATCAAAAACTGTGATCGATCAAAATGAGGAAAAAAACGTGAATCTTTTTTTCCCTTATTGCCCAGCCTTAGGTCCAACGTTATTCCTCACTTACCTGATGCATTTTGAACATCCTAATTATTCACCGTGATGAGTTTAGAAGCGCTTTTCACAACTTTCAAGGCAATAGATTTGCTGCCACGGTTATGCTAACAAAAGCTACCAGGCTAATCGCACACTTCCTCATACTCAGATAGTAAAACATTTAATAATTAGATGCAGACAGAACACAGCTGACTTATTCTGACCTAAAGAGCTGTTTATACAATATATCTGTTCTGAGACAAGACAGATTTTGCTCAAACACATCGTAAAAATTGCGTACGGGCCCTTTAACACCGCCCAAAATATACTAAAATACCCCAAATACACGCCAAAAAAGCATTAATACCAAAGTCTTTTTGCTCTGCCTCACCCTAACCATAACCACAAACTCGTATCATACCCAAAATCCTCCATTTTTGAGGTAATAAAGAACAAGAACTAGAACTACAATCCTCAGTATCTCTTTGACCCATGCTGCATCCTCCTATTATTCTCGAGGTACGCTACGGAAGAAACATTGGCTGCCGGGTACATTTCTGCACTCTCCGCTTCAATTCATCCGACTAAATGACTTTTAATCCGGAGTGACCTTTTTTTTCTGCTGCGGCGGCATTTCGTGCGCAGTGAGAGAAAGCCAAGGCGAGGGGGAGAACCGCGAGGCTACGCTAAAGCTACGACTCCCAACACATCGACCAATTATGATACATTTGCGCATATGCATCGGGCACGTAGCAGCCCTTTTAGCGGTGAGCAGTGCACTCGGAACCACGGAGGAGGTGCGAGTGGAGGGGGGGGGGGGGGGGAAAAAA